>JAQGDQ010000166.1:157500-195000 GCA_030141605.1 Tubiluchus corallicola | reverse complement strand
TAGTAGTAGTAGTAGTAGTAGTAGTAGTAGTAGTAGTAGTAGTAGTAGTAGCCGCAGCAGCAGCAGCAGCAGCAGCTGCAGTAGTAGCAGTAGTAGCAGTAGTAGCAGTAGTAGTAGCAGTAGTAGTAGTAGTAGCAGTAGTAGTAGTAATAATAATAATAATAGATGTAGTTTGTTTTTGCTTTATTTTCTTTTTCATGCGTTACGTTGTCTTTGTTTTGTTCTACTTTTCCATTCTTTTGCGTGCGTTATTTTGTTTTATTTTTTGTTAACTAATATTGCTTTTCTTTGCTTTGCAACGCTTAGCAAAAAGAACGGTTATTACTAATAATAGATTTCAATGCACTAAAATATCAATGATTTTGATCGAAGTTTTGTCATTTTTTCTCTTCCATCATCATAACAAACTTACAGCAAGTGATGAAGTCATTCAAGCTGATCTGTAGTCATCACATCACTAGATAATCTATAAACTATCAGCGTTAAAAAATTCTTCGTCCATAATGAGGGTTTATGGGGCCACTAGCAGCTTCAAGGTAGGTTAGTTTAGGTTAACCCAAAACTAACGGTTGTGACAGCATCGTTGTCCCGTCTAGCTAGTATCAGTCGTTGTATTGAGCTTGGCATCTTTCCTCATGGCGTCGTTTTAGCTTTTATATCTTCGTTTTTTGGTTCGGAAGTGATAGAAGTAAACACGTTTCTCCTCGCATGAAAGAGGGGAGCTCATGTGAGGGCTCCTCTTGGGCAGTGTCATGTCACATCCGGTTTTTGAGGGTTAAAAACTTTCAGAAGTTGGTGTCCTTGCTAGGCTTGCGGTCGTTGCTCTAACGTTATTTATGCTTAAAGACATTCTTGACTGTCCTGTGAGGGAGTCATCGGTAATTCAACTATCCCAGTTTTTTTGAACAGCTAGAATGCAAATCTATTTGACATGCAGATTATTAGTTAGGCAACGCAGTTTGTGAACAAATACACGAGTTGTCAAAGGTTCGGTGTCTCGTGAAGCTTGGAGATAGCGGTCAGTGGTGTCAAGGTCGTGTGTTTTTGATAGTCTTGAAATTTTTTACTAGAGGGAGGACGGAAAGAGAGAGAGAGACAGAGATTGATGGAGAGAGAGAGAGAGAGGGGGAGGGAGGGAGGAGAGAAAGAGAGAGAGACAGAGATTGATGGGGAGAGAGAGAGAAGGAAGGAGAGAGAGTGAAAGAGAGGAGAGAGAAAAAGAGCGAGAGAGAGAAGAGGAAAAGAGAAAGAGAGAGAGAGAAAGAGAGAGAATGAGAGTGAGACAAAGAGACAGAGGGGGGAGAGAGTGAGGGGGAAGGCAAGAGAGAGAGAGAGAGAGAGAGAGAGAGAGAGAGAGAGAAAGAGAAAGAGAGAGAGGGAGACAGCGAGAGAGAAAGTGAAAGAGAGGAGAGAAAAAGAGGGAGAGAGAGAAGAGGAAAAGAGAAAGAGAAAGAGAAAGAGAAAAAAGAAAGAGGGAGAGAGAGAGGGAGAGAGCTTTAGAAAGACAAAAAAGAGAGAGAGAGAGAGAGAGAGAGAAAGAGAGGCTCTCCCTTCTGCGGCCTGCTAATTGGCGACATCTGAACTTGTCAAAATTTCTTTTAATTGCCACAATTAACAGTTACTTGGAAGTTCTAGCCTCCACCCTGCCGCTTTGCTTTCTGTGTTTTAATGCAATAAACTATTCTGTGCTTGTTTCATCTTCCAAACATGTTGCTGACAGCCGGAATGTTCACTTGTTTTTCGTCAATAATCAATGTTTAGCTTTTCTCGTTTTTCTTCGTTTCTTAATGCCTTTTTACTTAATTAGGTAAGAACTAAGTAATATAGTTGCATAACTTCTCAAGCTTTGTTAAGTTAGTAAAGGTTTGTCACTCATTAAAACACTGGCAAAGTTGTCTGTATTCAAAGGAATACCCGGTGCCCAATCTTAAACTGTAAGTCAAAACAATCTACTCTTAAAAACGTTGAAAGGAAACATACTATTTTTTCATGACTTGCATGAAAGAATTATTGTCACACAAACACAATTTCACGTTCACGCTACCAGTTCTTCGCTGTTACGTGCATTTCACCATTCGCTAGTTAGACGGGCACTAGCGCCTGCATTTCGGAACACGCATTGCACAAAAACAGGTGCTGTACCTCTCAGTTCAGATGTGTTCGTTTCTGATCTACTGCATTCTTTCGGAAGGTCATGCGTGTCAAAGCGGTAAATTTGAAAATTGTATTTTTATCTTAATACTTGCCCAGCTTTAGTACAACACACTGAATATCTTACAGTAGCACTGTACTTCAAATTTCGCTTTCTCAAGCGCGTGCAACATGCTCGTGGAATATTTTTGCCGTTGAAAATTATGTTAGTTTGTGATGTCATCAATAGTTGGGCTCGTCCGCCGTTAATGAAGTTTTTAATCTATTATTTAATTATCAGAAACGATTTTGCTGTATTATTGGTGTTAAAATGTATACTTTTCATCGGGCTTTAAAATGGGGTAGAACATGAAAAATCATCCCGTCTGCTTTTAAACACATTTTAACCAATCTCGTACATCTCCTATTGGATTTCAATTATTTGTTATTTCTGTGCTGCTACGCCTGAGTTGCCCCATTATGAAAATCGTCAAAACTTCTGCGCAGTTTTCCAACGTGTAAGAATGTTGACAGGTAAGTTTTCGCATACCTGTTATAGAGGCAAAACTGTGACCGATGCTCGCTTCCAGGCACCAGGTAACGGACCGAGTGAAGAGATCAAGAAACGTCCTTGAAAGAAAGAATCTTCATCATCTTCAAGAAGACACGAGGATTTCTTTATCTTGTGTCAGTGCAAAGAGCTGAATTGCAGCTAAATGAACGTTTATTCTCTACAGTCTCTCTCTCGCTCTCTCTCTCTATCTCTCTCTGTCTCTCTCTCTTTCTTTCTCTGTCTCTCTCTCTCTCTTTCTCTGTCTCTCTCTCTGTCCTTCTCTCACTCTCTCTTGCCTTCCTCCCCTCTCTCTCTCTCTCTCTCTCTCTCTCTCTCTCTCTCTCTCTCTCTCTCTCTCTCTCTCTCTCTCTCTCTGTCGAGCGTATACTCAATATAATTACTGTGCACATTCTTTAGAATAAATTTGATATTTTTAGGAAAAAAGATCATATGAAATGAGATGAGATAAGATGAGATGTGGCTAGGTGAGGTGAGGTGAGCTGAGATGAGATGATGTGAGATGAGATGATGTGAGATGAGATGAGGTGAAGTAAGACGGGATGAGATGTGGCTAGGTGAGGTGAGGTGAGCTGAGATGAGATGATGTGAGATGAGGTGAAGTAAGACGGGATGAGGTGAAGTAAGACGGGATGAGATGTGGCTAGGTGAGGTGAGACGTGAAATGAGGTGAAGCCATGCGAGATGAGGTGAGATGAGATGAGGTGAGGTGAGGTAAGGTGAGAGGTGAGATGAGGTGAGTTGAGACGGGATGGATGAGGCGAGGTGAGCTGAGATGAGATGAGGTAAGGTAAGGTGAGAGGTGAGATGAGGTGAGTTGAGACGGGATGGATGAGGCGAGGTGACTTGAGATGAGATGAGGTGAGGTGAGAGGTGAGATGAGGTGAGGTGATGTGAGATGAGATGTGGTGAGATAAGGGGGGATAAGGTGAGATGAGGTGAGATAAGGTGAGATAAGGTGAGATGAGGTGAGATGACATGACATGAGACGAGAAAAAATTTATTTCTCATATCAAGTATAAAGATTTTTCCATCTAACATTAAATGAAGTGTAAACTGTGCAACATTAATTAACCCCCCCCCCCCACAGATAACAACTAAATAAGAAATACTTACTGAGATTTAATTACTGTCGCACAAACATAGATTTATTTAAAATCTTACATTATAATTTTTGGTTAATATAGAAATTAAGATATTAACGTATTCACAGGTACAACAGTGAACGTGCAAATTAAACTCATTCTGAGGTTATCTAATTTAAGTTTTAAGGTATATTGTATTCACACTACAAGAATTTTTCCCACTTGTTTCGTTTTTTTATTATTCTGAGATACTGTAGCAGACTTACTGAGTTTCTAGTGTTATTATTTAATATACCGTTTCCAGTGTTGCGGGCATGAACAAGACGTAGGCTGCTGCTGCCATCTGGCGACGGAGGAAATCACTAGGATTTTGCCATTCGGTGACTCGCACAAACGTGATTTTCTGTTTTATTTAAAACATTTTAAACTTACCAAAACCGATTCGTCAAAATCTTTTACCTGTTACTAGTAGCTCACTATTCATATTAACAGATGATGATGATGGTGATGCTGTTGCTGATGATGATGATGACGACGATGCTGCTGCTGATGATGATGACGACTACGATCATGCTGCTGCTGCTGATTGATGATGATGACGATGATGATGCTGCTGCTGCTGATGATGATGATGACGACGATGATCATGCTGCTACTGCTGATTGATGATGATGACACGATGATGATGACGACGACGATGATAATGATGATGTTGCTGCTGCTACTGCTGCTGCTGCTGATGATGATGACGATGATGCTGCTGCTGCTGCTACTGATGATGATGGTACCGCTGCTGCTGCTGATCATGATGATGATGACGACGACGATAATGATAATGATGATTGCAACGATGAAGTTATTGATGACGACGACGATGATGATGACGATGATGAAACTTCTCTACTTTAGAAAACTCTTCAAATTACATATTTACATAAAACGCCTGAGTTGAAGGCAAAAGTGATGCATTAATAAAAAGTGATTACAAAATGCATCTTATACAGTGTTGTGAAAATTACAATCGGAAGTATATACCGGAATATTGCACGTGGCGACACAGAATTGGACGACTTTAGAATTATTCCCAACATTTATTACGTACTCGCAGTACAATACATATTTTACAAACAACACAAAAATTAAAAAAAAACAAATTGAATATAGCTACCCAAAAGGAGGATTGACCTATAGCCACTCACCTATTCACTTACCGGGCTCAATGTTGCTTATATGTGTCGTTAAAAGTACACGCAATAAGCGCGGGCAATATTCTGGTTGTTATCAAGCAGTGATAATGTTATAAAAGCCAAGCAGCTTTATCAGTCTGCTCAGCAGGAGATGGTATAGGCAACGTTTGAAGTCATAAGCAGCTGAAGACGCTTGTTTTGCTTCAGTTATTAGCACCCCACCAGTAGTGGTTTCATTCACCATGCAGCTGTGCGTATAAGAGAGTTTCCATGGCGCTAATCTTCAATCCGGATTGCTGACAGCGGGGGCGGCTCGTGTGGGTGTTAGCGGCACCTAGCTAACGTTTCGGAAATCTTTTTTTAGTTTCAACCTTTTTTAACTTTGTTATGTATTACAGCCAATCAGACATTAGAAGTCAACTTTAGGTATAGTCACGTGACTTTCATGATCTGTTTTACCTGTTCATACTTACACGTATACGTGGATTAAAGCTTTTTCTTACTGCCGTAGTTCTGATGAATTCATTAAATACTGTTTTGTTATCCAGAATGCCATTTTAATTATCAAATTGTAAGTATTGTTAATTAATTTAGGCAAAATTATCTTTATCTTAATACAACAATCTGCTATTTTTGCTATAGATCAGAAATCGATTACAAATACGGCATATTTTTACTTACCTGCTGTAATTATCAACAGTTAATATCTTAATTATTTTTTATTATTTGCTTCTCTGTGTTGTTGACTCACATCGTTATACTGAATAAATTAATTTTAGGTTTATCTCACCAGGTAGTGCAGGAGTTTGATTTTTCTTTTCGACATTTTACTCGAGCGGATCCACATATATGTACTGTAGTACTGCTGCACCCCCTGTTTTCACTCATTATTATCGATAATATTCAATATAATAAGTCTTTTTTCTTTAGTTCTTTTTCATACTTATGCGGAACCAGAATACGTGAGGGAAGTACAATTTGCTTGACAGCACAAGCAACGTGGTGTTTGGCTGTTGTGTGCATGCGGCCATGCGCATATGTCTGAGATAACACGCTGTACGCTAGCGCCTGCTGCTAGGTAGAAAAGTTTTGTCTCCTACACAGTAACATTTGTCACGTGCTTACCGTATACCGTCATATTCTTGGATGTGATGCAATGTAAACTTAGCGTGTGTGCTTAAAACACAAATTATTTAATAATGGACGCCTTGCATCCCCAAGAAATAAGTTCTGTGACAGTAAGTGAACTACAACAGCTTAATTTTTCACAGTTGTCTCTCCATGAGAAAGTTGCAGTTAATAAGAGGCTGTTCAACACCCGATCTGCAAATATAACTACAACATTAAAATTAAATAGTATAGTACAGTACAGTGTAGTGTAGTGTAGTGTAGTGTAGTGTAGTGTAGTGTAGTGTAGTGTGTAGTGTAGTGTAGTGTAGTGTAGTGTAGTGTAGTGTAGTGTAGTGTAGTGTAGTGTAGTGTAGTGTAGTGCAGCGCAGTGCAGTGCAGAGCAGTACAACACAGCACAGCACAGCACAGTACAGTACAGTACAGCACAGCATAGGGTAGCATAGCATAGTACAGTATAGTCATTTACAATAATTTAAAGCACAGAAGTACGCACAGTTACAGTAAAATAAAAACCGCTCTATGCACACAGTTATGAGACACCTTAAAATCATTAAAAACGATCATTTTACACATAAATTAAAACAGTCATTAAACAAACATTAAAACACATCATTAAATAATTAAATTAAATTTCTTCTTTCCAGCACTAGGTGGCTAATTTTGGCAGATTCTTTTAAACAAATATCACTTGACAGTATCTGACATAATTTATCATTATTGTTGAACTCATTAAAATTATAGATTTTTGCGCCTAGACACTGGAATAACGAAATGCGAATATCATCATAAAGGGGGGACAGTGGAATAAAACATGTTTTTCAGACTCGACCACTAACTGATCACAAAAATGACACCAATCTTTGATCTTCTGGGATATTAGCCTACCTTCCACCTTTTTACATAATGGGAACAACCCACATCTAAATGCAGACAATGCATTTCTGTGGATTTTGGGCAATTTTCTTGTCTGTTACGCTTTACACAGTATTGAAACAATGGCTAAAATTTTCTGAAGCAGCACTTACGCCCCCCCCCCCAATTTCAGCTACGAGCCGCCATTGGCTGACAGATCTGCTCGTCCGGCGCCTGCTCACCCTCGAGCAGACGGAAGCTGCTGCTGCTGCTTCAACCGGTACGCGAGTTGCACATTCCTCTGCGTGCTCACATAAAGCCATACAAGATGCTTGTTGAATCACCGTGAAAGTGTTTAGTGACGTTGTTTAGATGGCTTCAGTATCAAGGCGCAAAACTTGACCAAGCTAATTTTCAAGTTGCCGAAGGAGAATCACTTCATGGGGATGAGAGCCTCGCTGATGTCACGTGACTTGGCTCAGATAACAAGAGCACAGCCAGTTTTTATTAGTTTAGTGTAACACAAGTAGTTCAGCACTAAGTTACTGCTACAGACGTTTAGCGCTGCTCGGTTTAGTATCTCAGTGAGTCTGTATCTAGTCAACTCGTACGTTGTGTCTACGAAATAGTGTGAGTACGTGCTGCGTGTTTACAGTGTAAAAAGTAGTGCAGAAACAAATTTTACTGGTTCAAAGTAAATTAAGTCTTGCTGTGCGAGTTTAAAATCTTCATACTAGAAAAGAACGTGTGTCAGAAACGGTAGACAACAACTGCTCGAATAAATTGCAAATTCTTGAGATCTGAAAAGCATTACAGAAAAAAATTAAGTGGTTCAAAGTAGATTGGTACGTTTTTGTGTGCGAGTTTAAAATCTTCATGCTAGAAAAGAACGTGTGTCAGAAACGGCAGACAACAACTGCTCAAATAAATTACTAGTTTTTGTGGTCTAAAATATCCTTGGCGTGGAAGTGAACTCAGGACCACTGACTGGCACTGTAGGTATCAATACACCAGCAGGTTCATAGACGTCGTTGATTTAAACTGGTGTTGAAAGTTTCGCTAAAAGACACTGGATTAAGCAGCAGGATAATAGATTCTATTCGTAATTTTTTACCTGAGCTTCTCTTCCGCGATGATACGTCAATTATCTTTCAAGAGGAGAAAGGCAGCTGATCAGGAGAGCAGCGGAGACAAGGTAAGGAGGAAAGTTTAGGGAAGATATCGAGAATTTTTTTAGTATCTTTGGTATTTTGATTGCTCTTGAAATGTGAGATGCTAATACAATTAAACTGAAAGTTTTTTTGTATCTAAATGAAATTTGCATAATTATTAGAAATTATTCATTGTTAATATTCACTGTAGTTCCTAGTCAGAGATAAAATAAACGCAAAGAGCAATTGATTAAAACATCATGATGCAAATACTTATTTACAAGGTTAGATATACATACTGGATAATAATAATAATACAAAATAAAGTTTAAAGTTCACTTTGATTTTACGATGATAATTGTTAGTATCTATTTAATCTGTGCATAGTTATGTACTCTATAAGTAGTTTAGAGGACGTTATAAAAGTAACTTCTATGAGGAAAACGGAAATACGTTTTCGACAGAAGTTTCCTGAAAGAGCATTATATACAAAAATTTGCAATAGCGTTTACGCGTAGTAGTACTGTACTTTTCGAAACCGCTGTATTAATAATAGAACACGAAATTTAAGAAATACTAGAAAACGCAATCAGTATAATAAATAATAAACAAACTATTATATATTTTAAATTATTTTACACTATCGCTATAGAAAAAACTTCATTGCCAACATTTGTGTGGAGTTTATTAGTTACGGAAGAGGGCGCTACAAATGGTGAGACTAATTTCCAAACTTTACGCAGTGTTATCTAAATTTACCCCAAAACGCCCCACCATTAAAAATGGCTGCACCTAACGGTCATCGCGGGAGATTAAATTTAAGTTTTATACAACGTTACTGCTAACGCAAGCTCTGTACGAAATAAGACAGCACGTAAGTGACATGAAATTTCAACACGAATTTTTTAAACCTTACTTACAAAATGTGTTTTGAACACAAAGTTGGATTTTGTCCAACTTAATTATTGTTTATACCCCAGAAAGTGTAAAAATTACGACGGGTCGCTAGTATCACCTAGTTGTCAATGTGGTTCTACTTATGAAACAGTCGGTCATAACTTAACTAGCTGCCCTCTTTACCACCAGGCCAGACACGACTTATTTACAAATCTCTGCCCTCTTTTGTCAGCTTTAAATGTTTACAGTTTTGCAACAAATGAACTTGTACGTTTGTTCCTGCATGTGAACCATACCCTAGATAATTCTGTAAACACTCAATTTTTTGTTTTAATGCAGTCTTTTTCAAGCACTAAGTGCTTTATATAGTATTAACTTTGTTACTATAGTTACATAGTAATGTCAATATTTATTGCAACATTTCTTGTACATTTTGGTCACCATTGTTCTGCATCTGTTTAGCTTTCAGTTCCACTAGGGAGAACATATATCAGTTGTAAAACTGCGTGTTTCAAACCTAATCTGATGTTACATCTTCAATAAATTATGTTTAAACCAAAATGGGTTTCCTTGCCTTTTAACGAATAAAAAATAATTAACAAGGCAAACGATGCGACAATTGTAATCACTAATTTATCGTAACATAAATGTCCATACTATAAAAATATACAGCTCGTACGGAAACTTACTTGGCAAAAAAGTAGCAAAAAGTATCAAAACGTATTAAAATTCAGCATATTTCATAGGTCACCACCATGTCATCATGTATACAAATTTGTAGATATGTAATATAGTATTTTGATGTTTTTATTCTTATGATTTTTAACTTAGACTATTTGTCATAATTGTACGCATCAGTCTGTCACTGACTGGTTCTACACTAATTTTATGTACGATGTAATTTGATGTACGATGCAAGATTTATATATATGTGTGTGTGCGTGCGTGCATGCGCGCGCGCGCGCGCGTGTGTGTGTGTGTGTGTGTGTGTGTGTGTGTGTGTGTGTGTGTGTGTGTGTATAAATCTTACATCGTACATAAAATTTGTGTAGAACCAGTCAGTGACAGACTGATGTGTACAATTATGTCAATTAGTCTAATTGACTAATATAGCATTATTTGTAAAATTTGAGCAGCTGCAAGCTGTGCAAACTCATCTCCAGTACAGTGATATGAGAATGAGAATTTCTCGAACCCTCGTAAAAGGGAGATCGACCTCCTACAAAATGAGAAACTGATACAAGAGCACGCAACATGTTCGAAAGTCTTTTCACAGTTCTAGCGATTGATGATGATCGTGTAAAGGTCAAAGGTTAAGAGTATCAGACAACACATTTGTGTACACTTGACAACGCCTCGCAGCCCATGCTGTTATAATAGTATCAGTTTAAACAACTAGCTAGAATCTTACCTAGTTCATTTTTTCTTGTTCCCAGGCAAGATTCTGCTAGTAAATCATTCTACACACAGACTAATGCATGGTTAACTAAAGTTCATGGTAAAACAACTAACGTTACTGAAATGATGAGGCAGTCGGCTTTTGAAATGATGTGGCAGTTTTAAAGTGTAAACTGACTTTGCTGGTCAGCTCAGATAATGTTAATAAACCTTTCCACAGTTCCAACGATTGATGATGATCGTGAAAAGGTCAAAGGTTAAGTGTACCAGAAAATGCATTTGCGTACACTTGACAACGCCTCGCAGCCCATGCTGTTGTAATAGTAACAGTTTTAACAGCTGCCTAGAATCTTACCTAGTTCATTTTTTCTTGTTCCTAAGCAAGATTCTGCTAGTAAATCACTCTACGCTCAGACTAATGTGTAATTAAGTAAAGTCTACGTAAAACAACTGAAGTTTGCAGTTTAATATGTACGACCTTAGTAAATTTTTCTGATTTGATGTTAATCATTTTGTTATTTTGGTACTTTTATTTTTTGTACAAGTATTTGTTCTGTAGTGTTGTACTGATATGAAAAGCTAAATTACAGACAAGTAAATTACAAATTACAAATAAGTTACGGAACTGACTACCCCATTTTCAAGCCCGATAAAAAGTGTACATTTTAACACAATTAATATTGTAAAAGCGTTTCTGATAATTAAATAATAGATCAAAAACTTAATTAACGGCGGGTGAGCCCATCTATTTATGACATCACAAACGAACACAATTTTCAACAGCAAAAATATTCCACGAGCGTGTTGCACGTGTTTGCGAAAGAGAAAATTGAAGTACAGCGCTACTGTAAGATATTCAGTGTGTTGTACTAAAACTAGGCAAGTTTTAAAATAAAAATTCAAATTTCAAATTTACTGCTGTGCTCACGTATGAGCTGCCGAACGTGTGTAGTTTGTCACAAACTAACACATCTGAACTGAGAGGTACAGTTTCTGTTTTTGTGCAATGCGTTTCCGAAATGCAGGCACTTGTGCCCGTCTAACTACCGAATGACGAAATGTACGTAACAGCGAAAAGCTAGTGGCGCGAATGTGTGTTTGTGTGATAATAATTCTTTTACGTTAGTCATTTTTGAAAAAAAAGTATGTTTCATTTCAATATTTTAAAGAGTCGATTGTTTTGACCTACAGTTTAAGATTCGGTCCATGTTTGCTTTAAGTTAGTTACAGAATATGCAGTCTAATGTTTGTCTTGTACTGATGATTTGTGTGACGAACCTGATATTAATTATATTGCATAGTTTTGTAACATTGTATTCAGTGTATGTCAGCTCAGCTATATTCTCAAAGGCCTGTGTCCAATTCATAACCACGTAAATCTCATTCACGCTTTTAAAACGATTATTACGTATATTAATAATGATAATTATTGCAGCTATGTATTAAGCGTTAACTATCAGGCATGGAGGCGATGAATCTTGGTTACAGCTTCCCTGTAATGGCTTCTCTGAGATTCTTAACAAGCCTCAGCGAACAATTTCACTTACGGGCTGTAATGACCTGTTATCTTGTATCAAGTTACCGGACATTTACCCGTCGTTGAATGGACAGACAGACGAGAGACCAAACATTAAAGGAAAGGTCAACCTTTCTAAGAGGTTAAGCTTATTTCAATATTCGCGAAAAATGTTGGAAAGTGTCGAGAACAAGAATAATTTTTTTTCATTTTTCGTTAATGAATTAGACTGAATGTTTTTATCTAAAGTTTATTCTCGAAAAGTATTATTAGTATTTGATGTCCGTTGCCGTGTCACGTGTATATGTTTGTAAATGAAAGTAATAAACAAATGAGTTAAAACATCATGATGTACTTATTTACATTATCACTTCATAACATACAATCTGTAAATGACAATATATAAGTGTCAATTGTTGCACTTCTCTGGATGAGGACTCGAAAGTATAATGCTCTTTCCTTCTCTTCAAAGTGACTCCTATCTAATTATTAAACTTTTGAATTACAAATGTATTTCACAGTGAATCATACATACGAAACATCTTTTTGACACATTATAAGATATACTGTATATTTTGTAATGTGTCAACAAAATGTTTTGTATGTATTGTTTTGATTCACTGTGAAATAAATTTGTAATTCAAAAATTTTATAATTCAATAATATATTCAGAGGCCTTAGGGGTAAAATATCTTTTTGCATTCAAAGTGAATAATTACGCTGTATAGCTTCACACAGTATGACATGCAAAAAGACAAAATTGCATATTAAATAAGCCGCATCGAACACTTGCAACCATAAGAACATTTTTCGCAAAACCTCTCTGTTGTAGGCTCAGCTGTGAGTAGTGTAGTAGTAATATTAGCAGCAGCAGCAACAACAACCATAAGAACATTATTTGCAAAACCTCTCTGCTGCAGGCTAAGTAATGGGTGTAGTAGTAGTAGCAGCAGCAACTGCAACCATAAGAACATTATTTGCAGAAACTCTCTGTTGCAGGCTAAGCTATGAGTAGTAGCAGCAGTAACAGCAGCAGCAGCAGCAGTAGCAGCAGCAGCAACCATAAGAACATTATTTACAAAAACTCTCTGTTGTAGGTTCAGATATGCGTAGTAGTAGTAGTAGTAGTGGTAGTAGTAGTAGTAGCAGCAGCAGCAGCAGCAGCAGCAGCAGCAGCAGCAGCAGCAACCATAAGAACAATATTATGCGTAGTTATTAGTTATTTGCACACGTCTCTTGCGTCCACCTGATAAGCTTTCCGTCTAGTAAATCTCATTTTTGTAAAAAGGTTTAGCTGCTTTGGTCGATACATCCTAAAGAATCTCTTCAATAAAATTCCACTGAGCTTTTGTAACACGAGCTGAATAGGTTCATCCTGGTATGATGTGCATTAACGTCAAAAATGGTGGATTTTTAGACGCCCCAAAGAAACTTTTCATACAAAGTTAGGTTTACATACCTGTTCGAAAAACACGTGTAACTGGAAAAGAAAATAATTAATAATTTAAAATATTCGCGCCAACTGCTAAACGTCACTGGCTGACAATCCCAATGTGCATCAAAAATTTTGCTGCCTTATCAAGAAATATTATTAAAATTTTATAAGAAAAGATAAAGTAAATTTTATGTCTTTCCTTAGCTAGTGAAGTGCATCATGCTCGCGTTGAAAACCATTTTTGTTTGTTTTCACTTTAAATTTCCCGCAATACTGTTCCAACTTCGCAATTATATGACGTCATACACGCACAACGCAACTCAGTGGACTAAAAGGAAATGTTAATCTATGTCCCGAAAAATTTTCCATGCAGAATTATGTTACTTAGAGCATTTCGCTTGAAGACTTATGTAACTAGAAAAGAAAATTATTGATTTTTTAAAATGTTTCTACCAGTTGGTAAAATGTTGTTGACTCATCCTCCAGGGTGCACCACTCACTAACTAAGAAACGTATTTTTAATCTCATTGAGAAGATGCAGTAATTTAAAATTTTAGTTAGTTAGTGACGTGTGTGGTACAAATGCTCTGATTATTTTTTCAAACGTTACACAATGTTATCTAAACTTGTTTCGAATGACTTATCGTCAAAATGGCTGCGTCTAATGGTCGTTGCGGGAATTTAAATTTACACGTTTTATACAGCGTTACTGCTGACGCAAGCCTGTATGCAAAAAGGCATTACGTAAGTGGTATAAAATATCAAGAAGAATTTTTTAAGCTTTATGTAAGTGGAGGGGTTTCTTGTGCTTTAATGCAGCAAGATTCATTAATATTGTTCCGCTCTCTAAACGTCGGCACAGTTTTACATTCTACACCGGAAATCCATATTCCAATGTTTACGTAAACGTCCTATACTGTTTTGAATTAACACGATTAATTACATAAGTGTTTCAAGCAGGTAAGCGAAATGCCAAGTAATATAACTTTGCATGGAAAGTTTTTTGGGACACAATTTAGCATTTCCTTTTCTTCCACTGATTTATGTTGTGCGTATATGACGTCATGCAATGGCGCCGTCGGAACAGTATTGCGGGAGACTTAAAATGAAAACAAGCAAAAAAATCCTTTCTACGCGAGTACGATATATGCATAAAACTGCTGTAAAGTAATATAATTTTTTAAGACGATTTTTCTGAAACCTACTTCAGGTACCACTTTTCTTGTACTTTAAAGGAAAACCGGACGATTGTCTAGACTCAATCACATTTTAATTTGCTGTTCAAAATATACATTTTCTTGCTTATAAAAGTTAGCAATTATCTCTTATATTTGAATACCGTAAAACGGGGTGAGTTCGCCACCCCTTACGTAAGGGCCATTGTAGGTTTGCTGTAACTATTGTTGAGTGTTTAATGAACAGATATCATGATCACCGTCATTATAAACAGTTTGCGACAGTTATCTTTTTTCAATTCGCTCTAGAAGTACTCCATTCTGCGCTACATATTATTTGTCTACTATTTCTTGCTACTTAACATGCCACGCACCTACACCCCTGTACCGGGTCATAGATACCAAAATTATACCCCAGAAGCTCTGGAAGCTGCCCTACATGCCGTCAAGAATACCAACAGGACAATCAGCGCAGCGGCGAGGCAAATCGGAGTTCCAAGAAAGACCCTTTCTGACAAACTCTCAGGAAGTCATCCGCGGAACACCGGAGATCAGCCAGTGTTCTCCGCCGCCGAGAAGCACGAAATCGCCAACACTCCAAGTGGCCGCTGAATGGGAGTTCCCAATGACTGCCATCGATCTCCGACTACTGATTAAGAGTGTTCTTGACGCGAAGGGAATCCGGGAACGACGATTCAAGGCAAACACCCTGGAATAGACTTTGTCAAATCATTCGCCCGAAGGAACAATCTGGTTTTCAGAGCGGCTGGCAACATCAAGGGCGCCCGCGAAAAGATCAGTGCACAAGACGTTCAAGCCTTCCTTGCCAACGTAGAAGTTTCTATTTGAAAACTAAAATTAGACATTTTTCATAATTTTTTCATAGGGTGGCGAACTCACCCCCAACCAGCCAATCACAACCAGTTAACTTCAGCTGCCTAGAATGGCATTAAAGAGTGTAAAATCGTTAATGGCGAATTCACCCCACGATAGTGTTTCATTCGAAAGGCAATATAAAGCTTGAACTAAGAAAATTGGTTTGGTAATTCTCTTGCTATGGCAGGAAACGTAAAAAAATACCCCTAAAAAGTGGCGAACTCACCCCGTTTTACGGTAATTAGCTTAGAAAGCTAAATAACGGCAACCTAACACAACTATTGCTTACGTCAGAGATTAACCACAGTTGTGCAATGGCAGACATCTTCCTTTGCGCATTAAGCACGTTTGAGTAAGTGTTACTGCTTAAATGCGTGATGTCACGAAAAATGGGCTCTACATCATATGACGTCAGAAACTAACGCTGCAGTTCATGATCATGGTTATCACAGTACCGCCTTCTATTTGTCGCCTACGCGAACGCGACAAAAAGGCGCCGTTGCCAATCTTAGTAGATTCACTGAACCGCGCGTAACTTTGAAAGTTTAGCAAAATTTGAGTATCCGAGGTAATTATTATTTAATCTAAGTTTTGATTTAAAAAAGCTATATTAGTTTTCAATATTTTAGAGCATTCTTTATTCTGAACTCGTGTTTACACAATAGTCAGGCTTTCCTTTAAGTAACTTTCCGACTTCGCATAAATATAATGGTTTCTCTTTTGATTTACAACTGCTTCGTAACACGACTCCGTACTTTTCTACTTTCTTACAAACCTAAATGCGTCTGCTGGCGGGACCTTTGTTCCAAAGATTTGTTACGCAACTTCTAATTTTCTGTTGAATTAATTACCTGTAAATGTCGCGCGCAGATTTCGCTAATGGTTTTGGCCAGAGCGAAGGCAGCAGACGTCTCGATTTAGTTTTACTGTTTCTGACATCTATCGACAAGGCTGCAGTCTATCTAGAAACTAACTGTATTATGCCTTGCAGTAATGAATGGCTCATATTTAATTCATTGGCAAGTATTATATTGTTCCAGCTAATCACTACGGTACGCTTAAGCAGCGATAATTACTATGGAAGACAAATATGTAAGGTCGAAGCACCGATGCTGATCAAATATGATTTTAAATATTCCATTAGCAGCTCTTCGTGAGCGTCGATTCAAATTTCATCAGCTGACGTTGCCGTTCAATTTGCTAAATTGATCTGCTGCTTCCAATTTTTGTATAATTATGCAAAAAGCCTGTTATTTTTCGTTAAAGGAAAAGACAAGTCATTCAGTATGTTGGGTTTATTTTACTATTGTCACTTAAACTTAGAAAAATATAACAAAGAAATTTGCAAAGAACTGCCTATAAAGCATAAATTTAAAATATACTACCTCTGAATAGAAATTTCCAGGCTTGGTGAGTGCCGCCATTCACTTAAAAATTATGACGTAACTGGGAGACGTCGTGACTTTTCGTAAGCGCGTCGTGGCTTTCCGTAAGCACGAGCTGCTTAAACTAATTCAAACTTCTGCAGCTTACGACATTCTCACGCAAAAATATTACAAAATTAGCTATCTAATTATTTTGTAAAAACTTGTTATACATTTGATGAAGATTGACAAAGCGTTAATTTTCTTCAAGACGAATGACGTCATTGGAAGAAGAATGGGTATGAAAATGGGAGCGTCCAAGCATGAAGTGATCGCGACTTTAAAGTGATTTTACTAGTTATGAAAGGCTTATTGCAGTTTTATTATTGTTAAATCTCTTGCATTTTTCGTGAACATTGAAATAAGCTTAACTACCCAGAAGGCTTGACCTCTCCTTTAATAATGATGACAAACAATGACAATGGCTGCAGGTACGGATGTGTCGTGTAAAATTATTGTTCTTATTAAAACATTAGGTAGTGAAAATTAAAATTATCCATATTTGGCATTCACGAATTTGAATTTATGAATTTAAGCCTCTATTTCAGAATTTCTTCCATATAAAAAAGCAAGAGTTAAAAGCGTAAAAACAGCATTATACAAAAAATGAGCAAAACACACCTCTATATACAGCAGATATAACCCCCCTCACTGAACGTTCGCATAGGCATTATAAGCAATAAAACATCAATAGTTTAAAAGTAATACAATAAACAAAGTGTATGCAAAAATATTGAAAGTCTGCAATAAAAATATAATGATGTCATAATAGCCTGTTTGATACATATAAAACTTTGAGCAAGTGCTGGTGAATTTTAGATTTATACCTGCATTCGTTATTTTTTATGTTCAGTACCAAAATATTACAACTTTTTCACAGCCTGTTTTTAAGTTAATATTTTCGAATTATAGTGAAAAAATACATTATTTTGAGTTGAACACACTTTCCCCTTGCAGAACAGTCATATTGGAGCTGTAATCATTTTCGGTGCCTTTATTGTATGCAATATTTATGTGATTAAAACTATAATCACGAAGTTTGTACCACAGTAAAAGTATGAACAAACCGATATAGAAAATTTTCTTTTTGCATTTGCGCTTCATTTTGAAAAAATTCTTATCAATTTGTTTGACCAATTTGTTATGTACAATGGAGCACGCTGTTTATCTATATCACGATCATCCCTATTTTCATAATGAAAGATATGGTCAAGATATTCTCTTCATTCACATTTTTTAAAAGTACATTATTTAAATGACGTCACTAGTTTCTAAGTGTCTCACACAAGCGGGTTTTATGGATAGAATTTTAGTTTTACTCGTGTTCACAACGATTTCATAATTAATTGCAAAATCATTATAAACATTTATAGGCTGCTGAAGCTCCGAAGTGCTGAGAGCCAACAAGCATACATCATCTGCATAGGACAGTTGATTGCAGTAAATGCCTCCTAGAGCGCATCTTATTTTAGAATCAGTTAAATTTACACTCAGTTCACAAACATAACTGTTAAAAACGTTTTTGGGAGAGTACTTCCTTGCCTGAGCCCATTTGATAAACTAAAGAATGGTGAGAAAAGTTGACTCACAATATATATATATATATATATCAAGGACTACTATACACGTATATAGTATATAGTTGTATAGTAGTCCTTGATATATATATATATAGTGAGGTGTGTGTTGTTAATTTTGATAGTAACTGGCTTGCATTGCTGTATGTGTTTTTTCATTTCATCATCTCCTCACCCCTGTCACTTAAAATGGTTTCTACTTGCCTGTTGGAGTGCTTCGTTTGCTTATGCAGAAAAAGCAATACCTGTTCTGAACAGTTGAGTTGATACTTTTCACTGGTACAGACGTTCGTTGTTGGTCTGACCAGTGGGAATGTTCCAGCATACCTGTAGTTAACGTATTTGTCTGGAAAGGCTGGTACACGATCTGTGATGTAACTTGTTTACCATGGAGAGCTGAGCTAAGTGTTGTTTTGGCAAAAAGGGCAGTTTTCCTAGGCTGTCTTTCTCAGTCTCTTTGCTGTTACATGGTTTCAAGAGCTGGTCAAGCCACAGAAGTGTGATGTTATTCTATTCCAGTCAGCTGTTGGTACGTTGGTGATGTAGACTACAAGAGGGTAGCTGGAAGCCGGTGGTTAGCTGTCGTCATCTGCATTGTTATGGCTCATGGATGATCGTCATGTTGCCGGCGTCAGCGTTGTCCTTGTAGGAGGAGGATCGTTGTATTGTGCACAATATCGTCATGAACATTCAGATAAGTTATGCGCATTCATGTTCTTACCCTCCTCTTTCCTATGGGTTTTTCACAGCAAGCCATTAGTAGTAATTTTGAACTCTTATTGTTGACTTGCTGTTGTACTCTTTTCTTTTGTAATAATTATAGCTTTAAAATTTATGTTTCATCTTGTTTTGTTTTTAACTAAATAGCCTTAAAAACAGCAGACGAACCCGTAAAAAAAATGTAGTATATTTTCCTGATCATTATATAAAAATTAGGAATGCAGTAGCACTCGGAACGTTATATGTATATATATATATATGTATGTATTCTAGAGCTTAAATTCTTATATCTGTATACAAATCAATATTTGGCTAATACAGATTTATCTACTTTTAAGCTGTTGCTTTAATTTAAGCGATGTTTCTATTTTAGATGCCTTGAAAGTGAACAGAAATATGGAAAATGTGAAAATTATAATTTATACGGTATGTGAAAATTTCACGAGTTTTATCTGGGTATTAATCATTTCAACACGTTAACAAACTGCCTTAAAGGAAAACTGGACCCAATCTTAAACTACAGCTCAAGACAATCTACCCTACAAAATGCTGAAAAGGAATGTACCATTACTTCAAAATTGACTTACACAAAAACTTATTAGCACAGAAACGTAATTTCGGTATTACATACAATCCCGCCATTCACTAATTAGATGGACACAAGCGCCTGCATCTCGGAAGCTCGTTAGGCGCAAGTAGTTTAGTAGTTGTCGAGTAAATATGTCATACAGGACTACGAAAAACATCACCAACACTAGCAGTAGTAGCAGCCACAACAACACCAACAGCAGCGGTAACAACAACAGCAGCAGTACCAGTAGTGGCCAGCAGCAGCAACAACAACAATATCAATACCATCAGCAGCAGAAGCAACAACAACAGCAGCAGCAACAGCAGTAACAACAGCAACAGCAACATATGTATCAATACCATCACCATCAACAGCAGCAACAACAGCAACAGCAGCAACAGTATCCATGCCATCAGCAGCAGCAGCAGCAACAACAACAACAACAACAACAACGACGACAACAGCATGGTCAAAAGTTTTACGAAATAATTTTAACTATTCTGTGAAATGTTTATAACCGTTGATTTTCAGATAAAACTGTGAAAATATCAAAGATTAGAAAGGCTAGGGACTACATTTTTTTTCCTCTTCTGCTAATGGACATGAAGTCCCTAGCCTTTCTTTCTCACCATCGGCTGACAGATGAAAATCTACTAGGAGGATGGTGAGAAAGAAAGGCTAGGGACTTCATGTCCATTAGCAGAAGAGGAAAAAACTCTCTCTGATTACAAGAGATACTTATCTCTTCGACAGGTTTTAATAATATAACCTTTTCCTTTTTCCATTTATGCATTATCCGATGTTACACTATAATCTTCCCTAAACTCCAGGTTTTAATATTATAACCCTTTCCTTTTTTGCACTTACGCATTATCCGATTTTAGCACCCTAATCTCCCTTGCTCTCGTGCTCTCATAAAATGCAGGTTTTAACAGCTGCATGCTGCCTTTAAAACAATTCGTATAATTATCTATTTTATTATTTTATGATTAGCTAACATTGTTCTCTTGGGAATATGGTGTGAGAGAGACGATTTTACAATTTGCACTCATTGTATGTATATGTTCCATCTCATATTTAGTAGTATTTTTGAATGATATTTCACATATGCTATCAATTATTTTATGACAAATATATATATATATATATATATCTTTATTTGCCACAAAATAATGATGTGTTTTTGCGGATGAAAATTATGTTGGTTTGTGACGTCATCAATCGTTGAGCTCGCCCTTCATTAATTAAGATTTTAATCTGTAATTTAATTATCAGAAACGATTTTGTAGTTTTAATTGTGCAACAATGTGTACTTTTTTTATCGGACTTGAAAATTGGGTAATATATGAAAAATCATCCTGTCTTCCTTTAAACAATATGTGTATGTACGATTCTTAGTCGGGATTTTTTTAGGTTAACTCACTCTATCCAAGTTTTTATGGTCGTAGTAACAGTACCATTCTCACGTACAAATTGAGTACTTCGCCTCGCTTGCAAAATTTCAACAGTAAAAATATGGCTGCTGCTGCATGGCTCTGGTTGTTTGCTTACAGTTTAGTACCATAATAAAAAGTTAAAATTTGTCTAAAATTAGATAACCGTGATCGCAGAGGGAACTGAGGGATCTTTTATTGCTAGTCTAAGTGATGAGGAAGCTGGTGCAAAGGGCACGGAGTATCTGTGATGCACATGTTTCTCTACATGCTTTTCTGTCGATATGCTGTTTATTTTCACACCAGGAGCTAACCAGAAACACACGTGATACGAGGATGGCCCTCGGTGATGCAACAGCAGGAAGCCACTCGACTATTCATCTCCTAGATTTGATGAACTGCGTTAAAGGAAAAGTCAAGCATTCTGGAAAGTTTGGCTTATTTCAATGTTCGCGAAAAATGCTAAAAGGATTTAGTAATAATAGTGCAATAAGCGCCTCGTTTAACGAGTAAAATCACTTTAAAGTTACGATCATTTCATGCTTGGGTGATCCCATGTTGAATGCCCATTCTTCTTCTAATGACGTCATTCGTCTTGAAGAAAAGTAGCGCAGTGTCATTGTTCGTCAAAAGTATAAGTTTTTACAAAAAACAGACATCTAACTTTGTAATATGAATATTAGGTAAGCTGCAGAAGTTTGAATTAGCTTAAGGAAATTAGTTTGAATTAGCGCGTTTACGGAAAGCCACGACGCACTTACGAAAAGTCGCGAAGTTTCCTAGTTACGTCACGATTTTCAAGTGAATGGCAGCAACAACCACGCCTGAGAATTTCTATTCAGAGGTAGTTTATTTTAAATTTACGCTTTATAGACAGTTCTTTGCAAATTTGTTTGTTAAATTTTTCTATGTTAAAGTGATAACAGCAGAATAAACCCGGCATCCTGAGTGACTTGCCCTTTCCTTTAACTCAGAATACGTGGTGTACAAACTTAAAGCTGAAATTTCGTCATTCGAGAAATTAAGCTTTGAAGATCTTTGGTTATGAGTTGTCAATGATTTGATATTTCTTTTCGAAATGTTTTCTAGAAAGTTACTTCAAACTGCTTACCACTAAAATTGCTGAGCCTATTGGTCAGTTGGTCATCGCGGGAGTTTAATACAGGGTCGTTACTAGCGCAAGCTCTGTATGAAATATGACAGCATGTAAGTGGATGAACTTTTAAAGCATTATTTAGAAGACTGTTTTCTTGTGCTGTAAACGTAATCAAAGCAACCGAGCTAGCATAGTATGTAGATGTTGAACTGACTCGTGTGACCCATGGAGTGACTATCTTTTATGGACATTAATCGTCACGTTCCCGTCCCATGGAGTGACTATCTTTTATGGACAATAATCGTCATGTTCCCGTCCCATGGAGTGACTATCTTTTATGAACAATAATCGTCATGTTCCCGTCCCATGGAGTGACTATCTTTTATGGACAATAATCGTCATGTTCCCGTCCCATGGAGTGACTATCTTTTATGGACAATAATCGTCATGTTGCCGACCCATGGAGTGACCATCCTTTTTCAACAATAATCGACATATTCCCGACCCATGGAGTGACCATCATTTATCAACAATAATCGTGATGTTCCCGTCCCATGGAGTGACCATCCTTTTTCAACAATAATCGACATATTCCCGACCCATGGAGTGACCATCATTTATCAACAATAATCGTGATGTTCCTGAACAAATCAATTGCGTGTTTTTCCATTGACAGAAAATCAGCGCTTCATTTTTCACTGTCGTCCCATTCGTCTGACAGCGTGCTTGCGTAATTACGAAAAATTACATGAATTATATAAATGAGTTTAAATGAACGTCGTTGATCCGTCTAATTCACGGGGGAAAATGGCCTCTTTTATCGCCATCTTGTGGCTTTTTGCGAATTGCATCTGCATTGCAGATTTAACCGCTGACAGTTTGCATATACAATGCCGTGACGGGTAATGCAGATGCCAATCACTTAACACACCAAAACCAACATTACTGAACTTTTCATTGTGCACCGAATGTTTGACATATAAAGCCCGTCCCTCGTTTGGAGAAAATAATCTGGCGGCGGCTCTAGACTGGCTTCCCTGTTGAATCCGAGTTTTTCTTTCGGAAACAGGAACGAATATAATGCAAGTTTAAAACTTCTGTTGGTATGAGAAAATGCACTTTATTTAACCTTCTAGTGACTGAAGAGAGAAAAATTTGATATTCATACTATTTGTCACGTCACTAACTAAGTAAAATCTTAAATCATTGTAGGTTTTTGATTACTGAGTGGCGCACCCTGCAGGGTGATTAAGCGACATTTTACTAATTAGCACGAACATTTTAAATTATTATTTTTAGTTGCATAAGTATTACCAGCAGGTAAGCTAAATGCTAAGTAACATAACTTTGCATGAAAAGTTTTTGGGACGTAGTTTAACATTTCCTTTTCTTCTAAAGATATCAGCTAAAACACCAGCTGATGTGAGAAAATGTACTTTATGTAAGAATGGGAGCACGGAAGATGAATTTCACTTTAGTATGCAATGCAATGTTTATCGTCAAGAAAGAACTGCGTTCTTAAATCAAAGATCAAATATTTTTCCAGAATTCTCATCCACGTGTTATATTGATATATTTTTAAACAAAAGTGGAGATGTGGAAGTTTTCCAGAATTCTCATCCGCGTGTGATATTGATAAGTTTATATTTTTAAACAAAAGTGGAGATGTGGAAGTTAAGAAACTGTTGAGTAACTATGTACATGAAATATCAACAATACGTGATTCTAAATTAAGAGGTACGAACTAATTTTGCTACGAGTTAATATATTCAACCAGCACTGTGATATACACGTAGATGTGTTTCTTATAAATTATGGTATTTTTTAAAATCAACTTCGATTAAAAAGAGTCCTGTATTTGTAGGGACGTGTTCCTGTATGCGTTGTTTATTTAACTGTGTGATTTGTTAATTGTACTTGTGTTTATGTTTGTAAAATAAATACTGTTAGTACGGGTGCCCGAGTGGTCAAGGTAACGGCGAGTGCTTCTCTGCTTGCAGCCCGAGTTCGAATCTCACGACCACTTGTGTTGGCGCAAACACTTGTTGTCTGTATTATTTGTTTGTGTCGTCTCAGTGTTGCTGAATTCGTTAAGAGACGTTTATGCTACCTGTGGCTAACGTTTTCTGTTGTTCCAACGACGGTAAACACGTGTCTTTGTCCTTTTGTCCTAGACAAAAATATTTTTAGCGCCCCCTCGTCAACGGTAAACACCTTCAACCACGGTCCCCACCGTACCCTCAAAATTAAATTTTTCTTGCATGACATAGTGTAATATTTAATTGTAGTCAATTATCTATCTAAATTTTGTGTTGATTTCATTTGAAATCGAATTTGTGATCCCATTATACGTCCTGGGTTTCAACGAGCAATCAAACTTCTACATTTTCAGTTGTTATCGTCTAGATTTTGCCTCAGTTTTTCATAAAAATTTTGGAAACCATAACTGCTTTTTTCAGTTATAGATCCATTTCGATCACCAGCTTCATGACCTTCACAACCGTAAAGGCACGACTCCATGAGCACGTAATGTGTGATGCGTAATGCGTGATCCGCAATGCGTGCTGATTGTTTCCACGTGTCCGTTGTCGCCTTGCGTATTAAAAAAGCTCGCTGTGCTCTTTCCGCCATTTTGGTCACTGTTCGTGAAAATTGCAGGCAATAATTTTTGGAAACCTTGCCTCTGTCGAACTTTTAAGTGTGATAATTATAGCTGCGGCATTAGCTTATTATAGTACTATTAGACGGAAAAGCTTGATGTAAGCTGAGGGGTTTCCTGTGCTTTAGCGGTAGAGATGGCCTTGCACTCACTGGGCAACGTTCATCCATTGTGTAAACTCTGTAGCATCCATTTCTGAACATGCAATTTCGTTTTTTCTTCTCATGCCAACAGGAGGCGCGCTCATCGAATACGAAACGACAAATTGAATTGATGACAATGGCAAATCTATTAGCGTGATTCGTTGTGAACATACCTAGGCTACAAAAACGTTCGGCGAAGCCCTACCAACTTGGCTTCATTGATCATTAGCGCAGAATGAATAGTCGGTAACACCATAGCATAAAACATGTATGAAATAGCGAGCGTTCCGTGCTGTTATTGCTCCTGGGAGTCGGGAATGCATGCACAGGCCTGCTGCTCAAATTTCTTTAAAGGAAGAAAGGAAGACAGGACGATTTTTCATATACTACCCCATTTTAAAATCCGATAAAAAGTATACGTTTTAACACAATTAATACTGCAAAAGCGTTTACGATAATTATATAGTAGATAAAAAACTTAATTAACGGTGGGCGAGCCCAACTATTGACGACATCACAAACTAACCTAATTTTCAAGAGGAAAATGTTCCACGAGCGTGTTGCATGCGTTTGTGAAAGCGAAAATTGAAGTACTTTGCTACTGTAAGAGATTCAGTGTGTTGTGCTAAAACTAGGTAAGTTTTAAGGTAAAAATTCAAATTTAAAATTTACTCCTGTGCTCACGCATGAGCTGTCGAACGTGTGTAGTTCGTCACAAACTAACACATCTGAAATGGGAGGTACAGTACCTGTTTTTGTGCAATGCCTTTCCGCAATGCAGGTGCTAGTGCTCGTCTAACTAGTGAATGGTGAAATGCATGTAACAGCGAAAAACTAGTGGCACGAACGTGATATTGTGTTTGTGTGGTAATAATTCTTTCACGTGAATCACTTTTGAAAAAATAGAACGTTTCCTTTCAATATTTCAAAGAGTAGATTGTTTTGACCTTCAGTTTAACATTGAGTCCGGTTCTGCTTTAGTTTCTTAAAAAGTAAAAAAGATACCTAGTCAATCAACATAGCTTGAGTGGTCTTTAGCACAGGAATGAATAGTCGGTAACATCATAGCATATAACATGTATCATTCAGCGGGCGTTCCGTGCCGTTATTGCTCCTGGGAGTCGGGAATGCAAGCACAGCCCGCTGCACAAATTTCTTCTCTAATTTCCTTAATTTAAGGTTGTATGTAGGCGATCTTCTGTGAACCTCCGCGTGTCTTATTGTGTATTCCAGCGTTATAAACCAATAAGCAAGATTCAGACAATTGGCTTTCGATGGCGGATCCAGGCAGGTAGAGCAAAAGAACCCATATCTAGAATTATTATTATTATAATTCTCTATTTTGAACATATAAACATAGTTTTAGTTTATTGACGAACGACACAAAACAATATACAATACAAGGTATGTAAAAATCACAGAACTTACAAAACATCCCAACACTTGGATACAATCGTCATATTATTGAAACAGTAGAAGTTAAACGGTAAATAATATTTGCACGTTTATAAATATAATATAATTATGCTCTTTGTTATATTATATATATATATATATACGTATACATATATATCATTAAATACATATGTACATATATATATTACATTATGTATTATACGTTATAAATATAATATAATAATGTGCTTTGGTATCAATTGAATATGATTTTCTGTGACTAAGATATTATTTTGTTCTTTTAAAACAGTCTGTAATATAGTTTGAAATTAAATTTCAAGTTCACTTTCATTATCATTGATCAGAAATATAATTTTTCCCTGTACCGTAAGATTAATAAAGTTTGGCAAAATTTCGTTCACTTGAGAGAACAGGTTTTGTCTTAAATCATTATCATTGTTACATTCGAGATTTAAATGCTTTTCGTCAGTAATTTTTTGATCTTTATAAAAATGGCCTAGTCTGTTGTTAAAGTTGATTTTAGATTTGGTGTTCCGGTTTTTCTCAGTAAGGAGGTTGTGTGAGCTAATACGCAACTTTGTAAAGTTTGCTCTTTTTATTAACAAAGACTATCTCTCTTCCACGAACTCGTTTTTAAACTTCGAATAAGTTCGTAATTTTCTCTTTTCGTTATTGTCTTTACCAGTTTCTTTGGTGACATTTTCCTTACAGTAATTTGCACAGTTGGTTTGCCGTTTTGATTTCAGTAAATTAAAAAATTAATAAATATTAATAATAAATTATATAACTAATATAATAATAAACTAATTATAATAACGAATCATAAACTAATAATAACTAATTAATAACATAACTAATAGCTACTATAACTAAATAATTAATATTAAATAATTATAACTAAATTAATTAATAAATAATTAATAATTAATAAACATATACATATACACATGCGCCCTCTATTTGCAGCGCTATAACAGTTAACAGTATTTACATGTCATATTTAACAACTTACAATAGCTATGCTAGCATTGTATTATTATTATTATTACCTTCCTAACTGACATTGATAACAATTTTCAAAAATTAATTAATCCCGTTAGGTTAGTGACAAAATAAAATTATCTAATAAAATATTAGCAAAGTTAATTAAAATCAAATTATCACGACAAGTTAACATATAATTAACATCTTGGTGCCGTAAAAGTGAAATAAACTAGAAAAACAGTGCAAATTAAAACAAAGTGATGATAATAATATAAGTACAAGATTACGATGAAAAACACAAAGAACTTGAAATAGCTGCTTACAAGTGTCTGTTAAAAAGTAAAAATTTTCTCAAATTAAGATGACATGGCCGTTTTTTAAATCATTTTCAGCATTTACAGTTGGAACATCATTCGCATACGATGGCAGTTTATTCTATAAACTTACAACTCTGTTACTGAAGAAATGTTTAAAGCTGTTAAGTGAGCTTTTTATCACTTATAATTTCAAATGGTGGTCCTTATAATATTTGCAAGTGGTGCAGAGTGGTGCTGGCTTCTTCCTATAACTGCGCATGCGCACAAAGAAACCGTGAAAAGCCCTATTCGACCAGAAAACAATGTAACCTTTCTCTCGAATCCCAAGATGCATTTTGTCTTTTTCCCATGAAACAGGTTTACTCAGCTTAGCTAAAACTTCGTGAAGCCTTTAATGGCTCCCCGATTTTTCTCTTTTGGCATTAGAGGCGTTAGCTCCTGAAAGATCTTTTTTATCTTATCACAGAAAGTTTACCGTTCAACAGATCCCAAACGTATTGCTCACATGGCTGCTTATAGAAGACCTAGTAATTATTGCACAGGGGGTGGTCATTCAGGATAGGTGCCTCCAAGGACAATGCATTGTGTGCTCGTCCATGTCCGGGTGAAATAAATGCTGAAAGAAGAAGAAAAGAGAAGGAAGAGACCGTTGTATGTTTGTTTAGGAATTACCTGTCTATATTTTAATAATAATAATAATAATAATAATTAAAATTCCTCATTTGTTGTCTCACCTTCCTCTGGGAGCAATAAATGTCAAGTTTCTGACCTGTCATGATTGTGCGATATACGTTGTACGATACGTGTTTTTAACTAAGCAAGACAGGATGATTTTTTTCCTGTACTAGCCAATTTTGAAGTACGGTAAAAAGTATGCATTTTTACACCCGCAATACTGTAATAGGTGTGTTTCAATATTTTAAAGAGTCGATTGTTTTGACCTACAGTTTAGGGTTAGGTCAAGCTTTGCTTTAATGTTTATAGTAGTACAGTATTTTACAATGTACAGTATGTGCATATATGTCTAGGATAGATCCACCATTGATTTATAGTTAAAATCAAAGGCACTGCAGGCATTGTATATGCAAATGAGATTTCACGGCAAAAATTATGCAGCTTACAGCTACTAAGACGCTAATGCATTTCCCTGTGTTTGATAATAATTCTGCTTCTGCGCCCACAATAATTAAAACAGCGATATTATTGGCAATCCGCCATGAAAAATAAATACTGGCCGCGTTGTTGTTCGCAAAATCTATAATTGCTGCGTAATTACGAAGAAAAATCATAAATATTTCATCGAAATTATACGGTAGATTCGCGCAAATTATAGAGCTTATCGGAAAGTAATTTAGCAGCTGCCTTGGCTCATTTTTTGTGATCAATTTCGAGGCAGAAGTGGGCACCCTATACTTTTAGGGGTTGTTGTTAAAAAACCTCGTGTCTCGGACTGTTGCACGTTTAAAACAGTCGCGATTTCGAAGCCACATTTATAGGTAGTTTTGACCTTGTAAAGGTAACATGACATACGTGATCTTAAACTTGCACCTAACCTATTTTTAGATATATGAAATGTTATAAAAGTCTTCTGACAAACTAGCTCATTAGTAATGTGTAGATACTGTGTCTTAGAGGTCATAGTGGTCATCATTATCGTTATCACCGTCATAGTAGTCATCATCCTTATTGTCATCATTGTTGTCGTCATCATTATAGTTGTCATTGTCGTCATTGTTATAGTCATAACGATCATTATCATCGTTGTCGTAATCGCCATTTTTTCACTGTCATTATTATCAATCGTCGGTATTATTATCTGTCATCGTCGTCGCCATCATTATCATCGTCGTCATCGCTATCTTCTCAGTTTCCTTTATAAAACAATTATAGTTGTTCTACTCTAGTGGTATTTGTTCCATTGTAGTTTGAAGTGACTTCAATCCCCCTTACAGGAATGTTCAGTCATCAATCGATCACAGCTTATAAAACGGAAGTCACGCAGGGCGAAACCCAGGAGGGAAAGTGATTGATAAGCATTTTTAACGAAGGGCGTCTCACGCGTAACACGACTGGGGCAATAGACAAGGTTGCGATATTCTTTTGGAGGCAAAATAAGATCAGAAATTTGACACAAGAGTGAAAAATCGTCACCATCATCGCCGTAGACACGGCCATTGTCGTTATCGTCATTCTTCACTATAACGATAAAGAAATTGTCAATAGTCATCATCAGGGACGTCCCGAAAACGTAAATTTGAGGAAAAAAAAGGAATATTTGTCACATAATTTTGCTGGAGAAAAAAATTTTGAAATGCAGTTTTGATGGCAAGTCTATTTGTCAGTGTTGATAAGAAACTTCAGTCGAAACAAGCTATTCTCGCTAACTTACTACTTTTTGTAATGTACGACCAAATAAAATGTAATAGTTACTAATTTCTCTGTAACAACCTTGTTACTATTTTGTAATGACAGTTTTTGAGCAGGTTTAAAACATGTCTTCTTAAATTTCACATAATTTTTCACTCGATGTTATTTTACACTATAATAACACTAATAAATCGTGTGATAATGGAATTTGACGAAGATAATTAGTCTCTAGAGTAGGATGATTAATAGCAATTCAACTAAAAGAACACGAAAACGCTCTGCGTGAATGAGGCTTAAAAAATTCGTCTTGAAATTTTGTACCACTTACATGTTGTCTTATTGCGCACAGAGCTTGCAGTAGCAGTAACGCTGTGTGAAAGTTGTAAGTTTAAATTCCCTCGATGTCCGTTAGGCGGAGCCATTTTAAGGATAAGTCATTTGAAACAAGTTTAGATAACGTTGCATATTCTTGGAAAAAATAATCGTTCGTAGTGCACTCTTCGTTAATTAAGCAAGTTTAAATTACTTTATGTTGTTAATAAGTTAATAATGTGTTATGTTCTTGTGAACCAGTGATGCACACTGGGATGGCGATGCAGTGCCGTTTTACCAGGCGGCGCGAACATTTCCGAGTAGCAAATTAAGTATTTGCCTCATGTAAATAACTGTAGAAAGTACCTACGAATGTATGTACATAATTGCCTCTGTAGTTCTATTGTACAAGTTTGTAAATAGAAAGATTTAACTTAGCGCCTCACTAACTACTTAACGTGTTGAATGAATATGACCCGGTATAAAGTTTGAGGCAGGAATTAAGAGATTGGGAAAAAGATGATCTTCCGTAAAATGGACGGTACAGGTCTCTCTCCAAATGCTATGAGGAATACATTTTTTCCCACGAATAAGTGCACTGTAGGTAAGGGGTATAGTTCCTCCCCGTTCTGGGAAATATAAGTTTTCCCTAAATGATATATTGAACTTGCAAACTGCTATTGTTGTGACACACTATTGTTGTGACACACTACTAATATCCTTTGTTTTACTTTGTTTTATTTCACAGGATTGTTATTATGAATCGTGTTTTGGAATTGTAAATAAGTAATCATGATGCTTTAATTTATGGTTTATTCGTTTCATTTACTATATAAAGGAATAAATTAAAAATTGTACAACAGATATTAATAATAAACTTTTACGAGGACAACCTTTCCGGTTCATTTAGTTTGATACAACGTCTCTCCTTTCTTATCTGAGCAGAAAACAAACAAGCGAATCAAAAAGTAAATTCAAGTTTTCGACATGATATCAGAATTTAGTCTTGTTCTCGACATTGTGTCGGACGCGCTGCGCAGAATTTAGTCTTGTTCTCGACATTGTGTCGGAAGCGCTGCGCAGAATTTAGTCTTGTTCTCGACATTGTGTCGGAAGCGCTGTGCAGAATTTAGTCTTGTTCTCGACATTGTATCGGAAGCGCTGCGCAGAATTTAGTCTTGTTCTCGACATTGTGTCGGAAGCGCTGCGCAGAATTTAGTCTTGTTCTCGACATTGTGTCGGAAGCGCTGCGCAGAATTTAGTCTTGTTCTCGACATTGTGTCGGAAGCGCTGCGCAGAATTTAGTCTTGTTCTCGACATTGTGTCGGAAGCGCTGTGCAGAATTTAGTCTTGTTCTCGACATTGTGTCGGAAGCGCTGCGCAGAATTTAGTCTTGTTCTCGACATTGTGTCGGAAGCGCTGCGCAGAATTTAGTCTTGTTCTCGACATTGTGTCGGAAGCGCTGTGCAGAATTTAGTCTTGTTCTCGACATTGTATCGGAAGCGCTGCGCAGAATTTAGTCTTGTTCTCGACATTGTGTCGGAAGCGCTGCGCAGAATTTAGTCTTGTTCTCGACATTGTGTCGGACGCGCTGCGCAGAATTTAGTCTTCTTCTCGACATTGTGTCGGAAGCGCTGCGCAGAATTTAGTCTTCTTCTCGACATTGTGTCGGAAGCGCTGCGCAGAATTTAGTCTTCTTCTCGACATTGTGTCGGACGCGCTGCGCAGAATTTAGTCTTGTTCTCGACATTGTGTCGGAAGCGCTGCGCAGAATTTAGTCTTGTTCTCGACATTGTGTCGGAAGCGCTGCGCAGAATTTAGTATTGGCAATGAATTATTAAGAATTTTCTTTTCCAATTACATTCTCTTCCTATTACATAAGTTTTTCACACGTAAGTATAAAATGCTTAGTAATATGACTTTGTGTGGAAAGTAATTTAAAATTGCCTTTTATTCCCCTGTTAGATTTTTAGAGCTGGAGATCTAAAGTGTCCAGTGTCCACGTAGTGGGCAGTCACGCGTCGAAACACGCTTGCAGTTGCCGTGTTTTTGCCGTACGTCAGTCTTAATGTGGCTTTTAGTATAAAACCTCTAAGCTAAAAGTCATCAATTAGCCACCGAGGATTGCTCAATTAGCAGCAGAACGAGCTAAAGTCTTGATGGGTTTCTTATACTGTTTATCTACTACCTCATCCGCAGAGATGCCAGGGAAGCTGCTGCATTGATCGTTTCTTCATCGTTTAGCTTATTAAGATTAATTGCTCTAATAGCAGCATGCTTACGGTGACGGCTAAGCAAACTGGGCTTTGCTTTTCTGATTTCATTCTACCACGGTTAGCTGTTTCTCGGTGTAGTTAAACCTACAGCAAACACCCCCTTTCTCGATCCGCCTCGCCCATCAGTTTTCAGAATGAAGGAGATCAAGTTGAGTTTCCGGATTTCAGAGCGAAGCTGTTTCGTTAAACGAGTTTCAGATTGGCCCAGACGCGCTTTCGTACAAACGCCTATGTCTGTTTTCATAAAATTCGAATTCCTATTTAATTGTCTCTGAACTGTTGTTGGAATCGTTCGAGATGACAGTGCCAGAGTATGTTACTAAGGAAAAAACATCTGAAAACACCAGCGTTTTTTCCACCTTTCGTGGTTGTAATCATCATTAAATTACAGCCAGGCAGCCAGGCAAACAAACAACAGAAGAACTGACGGACGAACATATCGGTGATGGTGAGACAGACAGACAGACAGACAGACAGACAGACAGACAGACAGACAGACAGACAGACAGACAGACAGACAGACAGGCAGACAGACAGACAGACAGACAGACAGACAGACAGACAGACAGACAGACAGACAGACAGACAGACAGACAGACAGACAGACAGACAGACAGACAGACAGACAGACAGACAGACAGACAGACAGACAGACAGACAGACAGACAGACAGACAGACAGACAGACAGACAGACAGACAGACAGACAGACAGACAGACAGACAGATAGACAGACAGACAAGAAGGCCGGCATGCAGGCAGGCAGGCAGGCAGGCAGGCAGGCAGGCAGGGAGGCGGACAGGCAGGCAGGAAGACAGACGGACAGACAGACAGGCAAATGCATACGCAGCTTGATATTTCGCGTAGGTCTTCCACAGTAAAGACGTAATTGTCAGCCCTTTCCGGCGAAAACAAAACATGTGTAACCTTACTACGTGTAAACTATAACTGCTGCATACACGACAAAGTAGAGCTTTTTCACACGTTTTCTGATTTCTATGTTTAGAGTTCGCGTGCAATAATGCACAATATTGTGCTCGAGTTTGCACAACACTCTATTAATTATCCGCTATGCTTATTCAAGACTAAGTTTTGCGTGGAGAGAACGATATCTCTCCGTGTCAGAGTTTGTAGACATTCGACTCAATTCGAAAAGCCGAATCACGAATCGGGAAATTTTATCCACCGACAACAAAGCCTTTCAGCCATTTTTTTCAATTCACGGTTTTTCAACGGGTATCAGTTGGTATTCACGTTTATGAAACTTTAAAACCGCAGGGACTGGAAAGCAATTTGAAAGGGAAAACGAGATGCAGAATTTTAAAATCTGCATGGCTGCGCATGCGTAATTGGTGCGCGTTTTGCAAACACTTCATCATAAATGCAAAGATAATTATTTTATCTTTGACAGTAACTGTATACGTCCCCTAGTGGAATCCTCAAGGAGGACGTATTTGTGAGGACTTAATTAATTATCACATTAAAGGAAACGTCAAGTCTTCACGGAAATTTGGCGCATTTGAATGTCCGCGAAAAATATTAGAGGAATTTAGTAATAAAAACGTCCTAACTGCCGTGTGTAATTAGTAAAAATCATTTTAAAGTCGCTATCACTTCACGCATTGCTGCTCCCATTTTTCCACCAGTGACGTCATTCATCGGCTGAACAAAAGCAGCACACTGTCAATTTTCGTCACAAGTATAATATGCAAAATATTAGATGGCTAATTTTGTGGTATTTTTGCGTGAACATTAAGCAAAAAACTGCAGATATTTGAATTAGTTTAAGCCAGGAGGCACTAGAAGGTACGAAGTCCACCAGTTACGTCATGATTTTCAAATTGGCTACCACGCCCTTGAAAATTTCCATAGTGCTGCAGTATAAATGATCTTTTTTCTTTATAAACGTTTTTTGCAAATTTCTTTGTTATATTTTCCAAATTTAAATTCCTTTAAATTCAGAGGACAGAGTAGTGTCATGCGCTTAATATATAATCACGATAAAGGAGGTACGTAATCGTGAGCAGCATGGGAAACCTTTCTTTAAATATAGCTCGCACTATTAATAATTTACGACGATAATTTTTACGAGCAATCGGAATTAGGATATTCATTTACAGCAACATGTAATAGGTCACCTATATTTAGTATCTGTGAAATGAAATGTCTTCTAGCTAAACATGATTAAATTACCCGTCTTTTTACCAACGAAATTGAAATTAAATCATGTGCTAATTATGTATGTAAACCAGCTTTGTTCAACTTAATTTATTAACTGACTAGTATGTGTGTTGCGGTATTTGTCAATCTATTCTCCGTGCAATTCGGTAGTTCAGTATTGAAATTTCCACTATTAAACATTCCGCTATAAAAATTCTATAATCAAATGTAGTCTGTATTAGTTTTGTGTACCAGTAAGCCTTATTTCATTTTAAATTAATGCTGTCTGCGTTTGTGTCACATTGTGAGTCAACCTTTTATTTATGTAACTCAACATATGTAACTGCAGCAGAGCAATAAAATAGTTTAAAATGAAAGATCTTTCACGAAGCTGCTTGGTAGTAATGTTACTTGCAGGTGAAATATTGGTGATTTTTAGCAGTTGACTCGTGCATTACGAGCTGTCGTAAATCTAGGCCAGTGTTTCTGTTACAACTTATATATGCACGAAGAACAGCTGATCATCTTCGCAACACCTGTTTAAAAAATAGCGATTAATGCGTGGGCTTTACAGGCTACAGTATAGGGTCCTCCCCAGCTGAGGGCCTCCAGAGATTAAGTGAAATCAATTTACTGTGAAAAGTTAATTAGTTCTGGTAACAGTATATTTTATGATGTTCGTTAAAATGCCAGTAATTTATTCATAGTAATTTGTGTACATTATATTTAAGATTTTACAAACTTCTTTTAATTTTGTAAAGATCAGAAAAAATCTCTTCTTTTTTGTTTTTTTAGACTTGCACACATCTGTGTAATGTTGGCATTATGTTATAGAAGTTGAATAAACTGACTTGAAGAATCCATCATTCATGCTTTTGTTAATTGTCACTGGGACCTCACAGTATCTGTAGCCCAGGGCCTACAAAATCTAAATTCAGCCTAGCGGCCTACAGAATGAAAATCCAGCCGATGGGCCCACATAATAAAAATCCAGCTTAGAGGCCTACATAATCACAATCCAGCTCAGAGGCCTACGTAGTCAAAATCCAGTTCAAGGGCCTACATAGTCAAAATCCAGCTCGGGCGCCTACATAATTAAAATTTAGCTCGGAGCCTACAAAATCAAAATCCAGCCCAGGGGCCTACAAAATCAAAATCCAGCCCAGGACCTACAAAATCAAAATCTAGCCCACGAGCCTACAAAATCAAAATCCAGCCCAAGGGCCTACAAAATCAAAATCCAGCCCAGGGGCCTACGTAATTAAAATTTAGCTCAGGGGCCTACAAAATGAAAATCCAGCCCAGGGCCTACAAAATCAAAATCCAGCCCAGGACCTACAAATTCAAAATCCAGCCCAGGACCTACAAAATCAAAATCTAGCCCACGAGCCTACAAAATCAAAATCCAGCCCAGGGCCTACAAAATCAAAATCTGGCCCTAAACATGTATCGTAACATAGTTTTTTACAGTCAAGGTTTCTATTGGCAAAAGCTTAGTTCAACTAGCGTTAACAATAACACATGTACTAGAGTAATGTTTTCTGTGCGTGTGTGTGTGCGTGTGTGCGTGCGTGCGTGCGTGGGTGCGTGTGCGTGTGCGTGTGCGTGTGCGTGTGTATATTAAGAAGCCCTATTAACAGCTGTTAATTATTGAATTATGAGTTTTAGGTGTATGTAGAGCCCTAAATGATTGTAAACATTTCCTACTCACTGGCTTCACATAAAATTTTTACGACTTGTAAATAAATGATTAGTTGAAGCTAGCTTGATAGTTGATGAATTAATGAATACAGCAACAAATTAACTGTCATTTAGGAGTAGGTGCTGAAATAACACATCGAATATCGTCTTCGTTGCGAAGTAATTCCCGTTGACAACAATGTATTACAAGAATATAATATATTTAGTATTGTAAGTGCAGAACAATTAGGTAGACATGTACTAGGCGGATTGGGTACCAGAAAACTGTCAGTGCCGGATACGGAAATAATTGGACGCCTGGGAATTTGTGAATTATTAACATAATTATTCTGTGAAACTGTACTGTCTGTCTGTATTCAATGTACTGCCTGCCTGATTCAGTGTACTGTCTGTCTGCTTTCAATGTACTGTCTGTCTGCTTTCAATGTACTGTCTGTCTGTGTTCAATGTACTGTCTGTCTGTATTCAATGTACTCTCTGTCTGTATTCAGTGTACTGTCTGTCTGCTTTCAATGTACTGTCTGGGTTAAAGCGTAAAGAGAATTCTTCGTAAACAAAGCTTAAAAACTTCTCCTTGAAATTTCGCATCATTACATGCTGTTTTATTGCATACAGAGCTTGCATTAACAGTAACGCTGTGTAAAACTTGTAGATTTAAATACCCGCAATGACCGTTAGACGCAGTCATTTTAACGGTAGGGTCATTTGAAAATAGTTTAGATAACACCGTGTGAAGTTTGAAAAATAATCAGAGCATTCGTAGCGCACACTAACTAAGTAAAACTTTAAATGACTGTATCTTGTCAATAAGATTAAGTATACCTTTTGGTTAGTGACTAGCGCACTCTTGCGCGACATTTTACCGATGGTGAAAACATTCTAAATAATTATTAATTTTCTATTCTAGTTACATAAGTCTTTCCAACACGTAAGCGAAATCC
>JAQGDQ010000166.1:145000-152500 GCA_030141605.1 Tubiluchus corallicola | reverse complement strand
TCAATATCTTAAAGAGCCGATTGTTTTCGCTTACAGTTTAAGATTGGATCCAGTTTTGCTTGAGGCGTTGAACAGGGGAGGGGAGGGGAGGGGAGGGGAGGGGAGGGGAAGGGAAGGGAAGGGTAGGGTAGGGTAGGGCAGGGTAGAGTAGGGTAGGGTAGGGTAGGGAAGGAAAGAGAAGGTAGGTAGGGTAGGGTAGGGAAGGAAAGAGAAGGCAAGAGAAGAGAAGAGAAGAGAAGAGAAGAAAAGAAAAGAAAAGAAAAGAAAAGAGAAGAGTAGAGAAGAGAAGGTAAGGTAAGAGAAGACAAGAGAAGAGAAAGAAAGTAAAGGGAAGGGAAGAGAACAGGAGAGAGAAGAGGAGAGAAGGAAAGGGAAGAGAAGAAAAGAGAAGAGAAGAGAAGTGAAAAGAAAAGAAGTATCACCGAGTGAGCGGAATGATGCTCATAATGGTTACGATGCCTTACACAATCAAAAGACTTTTCTGATTAGAAATTCTACTTAGAATTCTACCTTTTATCAGTTATCGTTGTGCAGCAGATGCTTTGATGCAGAGGTTATGATTAAAGTCCGCTTGTTTTATCACTTTTTGTTTAGGTAACTGATTACTTGTGTAGGTTTCTTGTTCACGATACGTTCTTGTGTTTGTCGTCCGTGAGCAAAAGTAATTTATCAGCATCTGAAAGGTCAGTCAAGGCATTCAATCCTAGTCCATTTTTTTGCCTGCAAAAATTGATTCTCATCAAGGGCTGTTCATAATTGACTAGCTATGGTTTGTGAGTTATTCATGTTTGTGAGGGTGACTTTGTAAAAATGTGGCTTCTCGATGATCGAAGGTTACTTCTCTTGCTTATTCGATAAATCTTACAGTTAGAACCACCCTCGGTCGTCACTTTTCTCGCTAATCTGGATTTTTCACAGCTTCTTATTAAAGGAAAAGACAACTCACTTAACACGCGGTGTTTAATTTATTGTTATCACTTAAACTTAGAAAGCTGTAACTAAGAAATATGCAAAAAACTGTCTATAAAACTTATAGTTTATTTATACGACTCTGTATAGATATTTTCAGGTACAGCAGCCATTCACTTGAAAATCATGACGTCATTGGTGGACTTCGTGACTTTTTCTTAGCTCATCGCGCACCCTGCTTAACTTCTGCAACTTACCTAATGTTCACTTTAAAAAATCACAAAATTAGTTATTTTATTTTTTGTAAGAACTTATTATACCTTTGACGGAAATTGACAAGTGTGCTGCTTTTCTTCAGCCGGTGAATGACGTCATTGGTGGAAGAACGTTTGTTCAAAATGGCAGCACCCAAGCGCGAAATGATGGTGTCTTTAAAGTGATTTTATTAAATACACGAGGCACTTATAACACTTTTATTACTATCAATTTCTCGCAAATACTGACTTCCCAAAAGGCTTGACTTTCCCTTTAACGATGCCAACTTTACACAAGATCGAGCGCTTGAAGTTAGTTAGCGAGATCGTTACCTCGTCTGCTATCTTATCGTATTTATCTTGGTAATTGATGTTTATCGAAGGGCGTTAAGTCAACTGTTCTACGCTCACTTGGTGTTTTCATAGTTCACGCTCTTTAAAACTTTAACAATGTCTGCTGATGGCTTAGCTAATAGACTGATTTAGTGGACACGACTGGAATCTGTTCGATGAAGCCACTTCTCACTGAAGCCATTTTCCTCTCGTACAATCAAGTACGTCTGTAACTCTGTTTCAGTATAAATGAAATCGCATTTGTACTTCGAGAATTTTAAGGAGTCTGCCGGACGACATTACTAGTCCTGATTTCCCATCTCTGTTGCTATAGTAACAGGACGCGTGCAACTGACACTTGTCTTATTAGCATATTTAACTCTTTAATGCCGGAAGTAATTTCACTTTTATTCGCTCTTTCTTGCAGAATGAAAAGCACCTCCTCTGCTGTAATTTTTTGATAATTTATCTTGGCACTTGCAAGCTTCAAAGGTGACCAACTTTTGTATTAATTTTTGTTTACATTTTCTTCATTGTATGGTGTCTAACACACAATTTTTCTTTTCCGTACTGCCTTTTCCTTCTTATTTTGTGATTCTTTATTTCCTCTTTCTTATCATCGTCACAATCACAAGCACCACCACCACCACAACCACCACCACCACCGCCGCCGCCGCCGTCGTCGTCGTCGTCATCATCATCATCATCATCACCTTCATCATCATCGTCGTCATCATCATCATCGTCGTCATCATCACCTTCACCATCATCATCATCATCGTCATCGTCGTCGTCGTCGTCGTCATCATCATCGTGAGTAAGATTGACAATACAGTTGCGATTCTGATTACTGCTGCCATTATATATTTCAGTAATAATACACTCAAAAACCTCATTGTCTGTGTGTAAGTTATGAGCTGCTTCAACATTAATAACATCAGCTTCGACGTATAAAATGTCAAAGACCGTCAAGGCAATGAAAACTTTATTCATTTAAGTATTTTTAGGGTTTTTAAAACGTATTTCTGTGTTTAAGTTTCGCTGATTTAAAGCAAAACCGAACCAAATCTTAAACTGTAGGTCAAAACAATCGACTCTTTAAAGTTACGTGAAAGAATTATTACCACACAAACACATTTCGCCATTCCCTAGTTAGAAGGGTACTAGCGCCTGCATTTCGGAAACGCATTGCACAAAAAACAGGTGGTGTACCGCCCAGTTCAGATGTGTTTGTCTGTGACAAATTACACACGTTCGACAGCTCATGCGTGACTACAGCGGTAAATTTCAAATTTGAATTTTTATCTTAAAACTTGCCTAGTTCTAGTACAACACACTGAATATCTTACAGTAGCACTGTACTTCAATTTTCTCTTTCGCAAACACGTGCAACACACTCGTGGAATGTTTTTGCTGTTGAAAATTACGTTAGTTTGTGATGTCATCAATAGTTGGGCTCGCCACCGTTAATTATGTTTTTAATCTATTATTCAATTATCAGAAACGCTTTTGCAGTACTAAATCGTGTTTTATCTTGAAAATGAGGTAGTATACAAAAATCATCCTGTCTTCCTTCAAGTGTGTGGCGCAGATCTTATACAGCTTACCTTGCATCAGTGAACTGCTGTTCTCTTTGCTTAATTCCAAGCATTGTCCTATCACCATTAATCTACCCTTAAGCCGGGTCTACCTTTTTATTGATTAGAATGCATTTAATTAAAGGAAAATGAGTGAATTAATCCAGCATAAAAATAATTATCACTTGCTTTGATGGAAATAAATGCCTTGCTTTATAATTACCTTACCTGTCATTACGTGTTACAGCATCTAGGACAATTAATCGGACAATGATGGTGAAGCCATGGCCATTCAAGATTTGCAAATATTTATGTGTTCGATTTCAAACTGGAAGTAAGATCGCGAGAGATGAGGTTTCAACAAATCAAGAGAGAACGAGCAAGAGATCGAAATCGAGAGAGGGAGAGAGAGAGAGGAGAGAGAGAGAGGAGAGAGAGAGAGGGAGAGAGAAAGAGAGAGGAGAGAGACAGAGAGAAAGAGAGAGAGAGAGAGAGAGAGAGAGAGAGAGAGAGAGAGAGAGAGAGAGAGAGAGAGAGAGAGAGAGAGAGAGAGAGAGAGAGAGAGAGAGAGAGAGAGAGAGAGAGAGAGAGAGAGAGAGAGAGAGAGAGAGAGAGAGAGAGAGAGAGAGCGAAAGAGAGAGAGAGAGAGAGAGAGAGAGAGAGAGAGAGAGAGAGAGAGAGAGAGAGAGAGAGAGAGAGAGAGAGAGAGAAAGAGAGAGGAGAGAAACAGAGCGAAAGAGAGAGAGAGAGAGAGAGAGAGGAGAGGAGAGAGTGGGAGAGGGAGAGAGGGAGGGAAACAGAGAAGAAAGAAGAGAACGGAAAAAGAACAAAATAGTGGAGGGTAGGAGAGGAGTGAAGAAAAGGGAGAGAAGTAAAGGGAAGAGTTGGGAAGAGAAGAGATGGAAGAGAAGAGAAACGAAGGGAAGACAAGTGAGAAAGACAAATGTTTCTGTTTCCACTTGTTTACATACAGCAGCAGTAACAATGTGTTCACATAATAACAGCCGTTGCTGGACAATAAATTTCCTCAATCCTTTTTCCAGAATTATTAGTGTTAAAATTGGGTTGAAAATGGTGTAATTTACTGAAGCAAATCAATTGGAAACAAGAGTGCTTAATGAAAGTGGAGGGTAATTTAATTCACGGTAAGACGCCAAATGAAAAATCTGAGCCTGTAGTAGATTAACCGGAGCATGTAAAAAGTTATGCTTCAAGGGTGCAGTACTAATTTTGAATATGCTATCGAACATATCTTACTCGGTATTAGAGGACAAGAAAGGAGGTACCTAAAGTAGGTTTCAGAAAAATTGCCTTGAAATTATATTACTTTATAGCAATTTTATGTATGTATCGTACTCGCGTTGAAAAGATTTTTTCCTTGTTTTCATTTCTCTCGAAATACTGTTTCGACTGTGCCATTACTTGACGTCATATACGCACAATGTAAATCAGGGGAAAAGGGAAATGTTAAACTGTGTCCCAAAAAAACTTTTCATGCAAAGTTATATTGCTTAGCCATGCGCTTACCTGCTTGAAAGACTTATGTGACAAGAAATAATAATTTAAAATATTCGTGCCAATTGGTAAAATTGAATACCCTGTCGAACATATCTTACTCAGTGTTAAATCGCGACTTTAAAGCAAAACCGGACACAATCTTAAACTGCAGGTCAAAAAAATCTACGGGAAGCTATTTTTTCAAAAATGACTTACGTGAAAGAATTATTACCACACAAACGCAATTTCACGTTCGCGCCACTAGTTCTTCGCTGTTACATGCATTTCACCATTTGGTAGTTAGACGGGCACAAGTGCCTGCATTTCGGAAACACATTGCACATAAAAGGTGCTGTACCTCTCAGTTCAGATGTGTTAGTTTATGACGAACCTACACACGTTCGACAGCTCATGCGTGAGTACAGATTTGAATTTTATCTTAAAACTTGCCTAGTTTTAGTACAACACACTGAATATCTTACAGTAGCACTGTACTTCAATTTTCTTTTTCACAAATACGTACAACACGCTCGTGGATTATTTTTGCTTTTGAAAATATGTTAGTTTGTGATGTCATCAATAGTTGGGCTCGCCTGATGTTAACTCAAAGTTTTTAATCTATTATTTAATTATCAGAAGCTTTTGCAGTATTAATTGTGTTAAAATGTGTACTTTCTATCGGACTTGAAAATGGCATGAAAAATCATCCTGTCTTCCTTTAAGTGCTGTTGTATGGCTTCAAGAAAGGACTTGGTGAAATTTAGTGTGTTGCAAAACGATGTTTAAAAGCTTGAAATGTTAATTAGAAATAAAATAAACCAAACTTTTTATCAAACGAAACGACGCGAATGTTTTTTTTCGTCAAGTAACTCGCCAGGTAGCTCGCAAGAGTGTTCAGAGTAGGAAAGAAAATTTGCCGTGAGTTACTCTCCAACAGTCAGCTCAAGCTGACACTCACTTCTTTATTCACTGTGAGAAATGTCCAGAGTAACTCGCCGAGGCGTTCACACTAGACAGTAAATCAACTCGCAGTAACTGTTGGAGAGTTTGCAAAAACTTGCGGACAGTAACTCGCAAAACTGTAAACACTTAAAAGTTTGCTGTCAGAGAGAAAACTCGCGTCAAAAAGCTCGCTAGTCTGAACGCGCCGTTTGTTTAAATCGGTGCTTGCCAAAGAAGATCTGATAACTTATAATCTATTCCGTTATGTTTGAACTGAGCAATAGTTCTTACGTGAATGACTATGATGGATTGCTTTTCGATTTTCGGTTATCTAAGTTTTGCACCTGGTATATCTGCAAACAAAGTTGTCGAGTTTTCCTAAGTTTTTCTGGTCGTTCTACTGAAAATAAAGTTTTCAATTACATTAGAGAGGGGGACAGAGAGAAAGAGAGAGGAGAAAGAGAGAGAAAGAGAGAGAAGGAGAAAGAGAGAGAAAAATAGAGAGAAAGAAAGAGAGAGAGAGAGTGGGGAACGCTAGAGAGAAAGAGAAAGAGAGAGAGAGAGAGAGAGAGAGAGAGAGGAAGAAAGAGAGAGAAAGACTCAGAGAGAGAGTGTGTGAGAGAGAAAGAGAGAGAAAGAGAAAAAAGAAAGAAAGGATAGAGAGAGAGAGAAAGGAAGAAAGAGAGCAAGAAAGAGAGAAAGAGAGAGAAATAGAGAAAGAGAAACAAAGGAGAAAGAGAAATAGTAAGAAAAAGAGAAAGACGGAGAAAGAGAGAGAGAAAGAGAAAGAGAGAGAGAGAGAGAAAGGAAGAAAAAGAGCAAGAAAGAGAAAGAGAGAGAGAGAAGGAAAGAGAGAGAGAGAAGGAAAGAGAGAGAGAGAGAGAAGATAGGAAGAAAAGCGAAAAAAGAGAAAAGAGAAGAGGATCCAGTTCAAAGGTTGAGACCAACAGCATTAATTCTTTCATCACCATAGAACTGATGTGATGTGAACGGCAGTGAACTGAAAAGCATCAGTAAACAAGCTGGCTTAGATTAGAGACAAAAACGAGAGATAGCTTTTGTGTGATGAAACATTTGCAAGAAATTAGTGACAGAGTTTACAATTCCCCCAAAAATTTAGGTACCCTAACCCTATCCCTAATCTTAACCCTAATCCAACTCTCACCCTAATGAAAGCCTAGCCCTAATCCAACCTTTACCCTAACCCTTGCTCTAGCCCTAATCCTAATCCTAACCCTAACTCTAATCCGTTTCAAGAACTAATTTCTTGTGTGTGGAGAATTGTAAACTTTAGCTTCAATTAGGAAAGCAAGAGGTAACGTGTTACCTGAAACTGTATTGCTAGCCACCTCTGCTAACGCATATGCTGGCTTCATGGATTTAAGGCGCTTACAAATTCCATAATTGCTTATCCTAGTGAAACGATTCAAGACTTCACAGTACGAGCAGCTATTTATAATAGCAAATGTGTAATTATGGAGAGATAACTCATGCATACCGACAGTTGTAAACACAAGAAAACCCCTTCATAAACATAAAGCTCAAAAATTCGTCTTGAAATTTAATGCCACTTACATACTGCCTTTTTACATACAGGACTTCAATCGACTACTGTAACGCTGTACATACAGTAACGCTCTATAAAACATGTAAATTTAAACTCCCGCCATGACCGCCATTTTGACGATAGGTCATTTGAAACAAGTTTAGATAACACTGAGTAAGGTTCGGAAAAATAATCAGACCATTCGTAGCACACACGTCACTAACTTAGTAAAATTTTAAATGGCTGTATCTAGCCAATAAGATTAAAAATACGTTTCTGGTTAGGGAGTGGTGCACACTAGAGGGCGACATTTTACCAAAATTTTCTTTTCTTGCTACATAAGTTTTTCCTGCAGGTAAGTGAAATGCTAAGTAATATAACTTTGCATGGAAAGTTTTTTGGGACATAACTTAACATTTACTTTTCTTCCCCCGATTTACGT
>JAQGDQ010000166.1:67500-140000 GCA_030141605.1 Tubiluchus corallicola | reverse complement strand
AGAGAAACCTGAAAAATATCTTTAAGTTAATGTTCAATGCATGTTTAATTTCGAAATATAAAGAAGTCGAAAAAAGCTTATATTAACCTATACAGTTTTTGACTCCTTTTATATACATATGTACATATATATATACATATATATATATGTATACAGTTCTGGTACAAATAAGCTCATTTCAGTAAATGTACAGTAATCGTTATTAGTCATGTGCCGTACAAGAATGAAGAAGAAGAATAACAAAGAAGTTGCTATTGTAGTTTTTGGTAACAGCCACTTTAACAATCGTTTCCTAGTACATTGCATTATGGGAAAATCATTTTACAGCAGGTTTGGTGTTCGATGCCAGTTTTTTTAAGATGGTTCATTTTTCTAACTTCACTGTTCCAAACATATTGCAATGATAACAGATGTGTGAAGAGAGATAACTTCTTCCAAATAGTCAAGTTTGTCAAATTTAAAGGCAGTTCAAGAGACTGCCTTGCCAGAGACTGAGTGTGAGCATGTCAGAGAGTTTGTTGAGTGACTGCCAGTGAGTTGCTGAGTGTGAGCTAGTCAGAGAGTTTGTTGAGTGACTGCCAGTGAGTTACTGAGTGTGAGCTAGTCAGAGAGTTTACTGAGCGACTGCGCATGAGTTACTGAGTGTGCGCTAGTCAGATAGTCAGAGAGTTTACTGATCAGATAGTCAGAGAGTTTACTGAGTGAGTGCCAATGAGTTACTGAGAGTGTTTCAACGAGGTGACATTTCTAGTGTGCAGCTGGTACGACAGCATGCAGCTGGTAGGACAGCAATTACTAGATCAGTGTCCTAGTCGTAAGCTTAGTGACAGCTCCAACAAGGAAGTTCTACACACTAGCATTTCACACAATAAATAGAAATCCAAATACAAAGGAACAGAAAAATTCCCATGTTGACAAAGGAAATCAATATCCCTATAACAAAATATAGAAGAAGTGCCAAGGTTGTGATCCCTGGCGTGACTCCATACTGATTTTTGCACTGACTCGGCAGATTCATCTGTTTCTATTTCCTTTCTCATGTGAATCGTTATTTTGACCATCATTTTCATTGTCATTTCTTTACCCTTACTATCACCCATGTATTTCATTATTTGCTTTTTGAGTTTTACATCTTCTGTTTCCATTTTGCCTTCTGTTCAGTTCTGTACAAGAACTGCTTTCTTGGCCTGAGACAATATATCAATATCTGGTGAAATTAAATTCTGTTTTATTTTGTTGTAGGAACAGCTTATTTGTAAAATATGTAACAATGTTGTATTGATGGCATTTTGGAAATAAACTAAAACTAAAATTAAGCTAATCTCTGTAATGCATGGCAATTGAATGAAATCAGATATATTATTTCAGACTTTTCTTTTTTTAAAATGATAATTCTAATTTAAAGTTAAACGGTGTGATTTCTCATATCGTGTTCTGTTTTGACGTATGGCAGAAAAGTATAGATTTTAACACTTATGACAATGTCAAAGTGTTTCTGATAGCATAAAAACATAATTGACGGCCAGCGAGCACTGCAAGTAATGTCGTTACAAGTGAACACAATAATTAACAGCACAAACGTTCCTTAAGCGTATTGCACGTGTTAGTGAAAGCGAAAATAGAAGTACAGTGCTACTGTACAACATTCTTTCTTTCTCTCTCCCTCTTTCTCTCTCCTCCCTCTCCCCCTCTCTCTCTTTCTCTCTCCTCTCTCTCTCTCCCCTCTCGTTCTGTCTTTCTCTCTCCTCTTTCTCTCTCATCTCTCTCTTTCTCTCTCCCTTCTCTCTCTCTCTCTCTCTCTCCCCTCTTTCTCTCTCCTCTCTCTCTCTGTCTCTCTTTCTTTCTTTCTTTCTTTCTTTCGTTCGTTCGTTCGTTCGTTCGTTCGTTCGTTCGTTCGTTCGCTCTTTCTTTCTTTCTTTCTTTCTTTCTTTCTTTCTTTCTTTCTTTCTTTCTTTCTTTCTTTCTTTCTTTCTTTCTTTCTTTCTTTCTTTCTTTCTTTCTTTCTTTCTTTCCTTCCTTCCTTCCTTCCTTCCTTCCTTCCTTCCTTCCTTCCCTCTTTCTTTCTTTCTATTTTTTTCTCCCTCTGTCCTCTTAAAATCTATTGCACTTATATGCATAGAGCCTCTAAATCTAGATATTTCTGTACAATAATTTCTTAGGATTATGCAAGACACGGTGATCCGACGTTTGTTATTCGTAATTAATGATAGTTTAATGTCACCTCCGTCTCTTTGTCTTTCTCTCTAGAGTTCTGTACTTTTCCCATTATGATTAATGGCTTCTGTTCACAATAGCCGCAGATTTTAAACGTGACAGTCTAATCGGCACCTGAAATTGTATTTTTGTAAACCTCTATGTGATTATAGATAGATAGACAGACAAACAGATAGACAGACAGACACAGACAGACAGACAGACAGACAGACAGACAGACAGACAGACAGACAGACAGACAGACAGACGGACGGACGGACGGACGGACGGACGGACGGACGGGCAGACGGGCAGACGGACAGACAGATAGACAGACAGAAAGACAGACAGATAGACAGATAGATAGGTAGGCAGGCAGGCAGACAGACAGACAGACAGACAGACAGACAGACAGACAGACAGACAGACAGACAGACAAAAAGGTAGATAGACATAAACTAATTCAAACTTCTGCAGCTTACCTAATGATCATGCAAAAATATCGCCAAGTTAGACACACCAAACTTTTTGTAAAAACTTGTTATACTTTTGATAGAAATTGACAGTGCGCTGCTTTTCTTCAAGCAATGAATGACGTCATTGTTTGAAGAATGGGCATTCAAAACTGGAGCGTCCAACTGTGAAATGATCGTGCCTTTAACGTGATTTTACTAATTACACGAGACGCTTATCACACTTTTATTACTAAATCATTCCAGCACTTTTCGCGAACATTGAAATAAGCCCAACCTCCCAAAAGACTTGACCTTTCCTTTAATATAACATAATTTTCTCGCAGATTCATTAATGCAATTTCTTTTTCTAACAACAAATCAAGTTCTTTTACGTTTTATCATAAGCAAAATAATTATATGCATTATCTACTTAAGATGTTCTTAGAATAAAAGTAAATGACTATGTATGGAGTATAGACGTGATGAAGTGGCTTCCTGTGTACACACGTGATTAAGTGGCTTCCTGTGCATAGGTAAATAAAAGTTCCCACGTGAGCCGTAGACAAAAGGAAAAAAAGCGATTTACAGGCTGTCTTCTGAGAATATTGACTATTTCTACAGATTGACAAATTGCTATAGCTCTTTAATTTCATTCAACGACGTATCGTATAATTAATATTTTAAACTGACGTTGCCACTAGTAGTAACGTGTCAGGACCTATGTCGGAAACTCATTTCCGAAGTAAGCAAATTACTATTTGTTCTGTATAAAGAACTGTACTTAAAAGAACTTAAGTACAGTTTTACTTCTGTAGTTTAATTGTGCAAGTTTGTGTATAAGAAACCTCTATACCGCTTCATTAACCATGTAATTGTTAAATGAATAGGCCTGTTATAAAGTCCAAGGCAGGAAATAACTCGTTGGGAAAAACTTGACGGTCGTGAAAGTTGACGGAGCAGGTCTTTCCCCACGTTTAGAGGCAAAGCTATCTCTTAACTTAATATGTACTAATTGTAGTTAAAGGGAAGGAAAGTTTCCCCACGTTTAGAGACAAAGCTATCTCTAAATTTAATATGTACTAACTGTAGTTAAAGGGAAGGAAAGTTTCCCCACGTTTAGAGGCAAAGCTATCTCTAAATTTAATATGTACTAACTGTAGTTAAAGGGAAGGAAAGTTTTCTCCACGTTTAGAGGCAAAGCTATCTCTAAATTTAATATGTACTAACTAGTTAAAGGGAAGTTAGTTTTTCACACGTTTAAAGGCAAAGCTATCTCTAAACTTAATATGCACTAACCGTATTTAAAAGGAAAAAGTTTTCCCCGCGTTTAGAGACAAAACTATCTCTTATTAAGATATCTCAGAAATGTTTTGCAGAAAAAAGTGCTTCACGTCTTGGCTCAGATGTGTTCATTTGACAGCTCATGTGAACGTGAAGTTCAAATTTCTAAACTTAAAATTTGCCATGTTTTGCGTATCACACTAAATGTTGTATAGCACCGTACCTTTATTTTCACTTTTGCAAACACGTTCAACACGCTCGTGGAATGTTTGTGCTGTTGAAAATTATCTTCAATTCTGACGTCAGCACTAACTGAGCTCACTGGCTGTTAAATAAGCTTGTAACCTATTAGTTAGTTATCACAAACACTTTGGCATCATTAAATGGGTTAAAATGAATACTTTTAGCATCATTATACGAGTTAAAACGAATACCTTTAGTTGAAATGAATACTTTTAGCATCATTATATGAGTTAAAATGAATACTTTTACCTTCATTATGTGAGTTAATATGAACGCTTTTATCATCATTATGTGAGTTAAAATGAATACTTTTAGCATCATTATGTGAGTTAAAACGAATACCTTTAGTTGAAATGAATACTTTTAGCATCATTATATGAGTTAAAATGAATACTTTTACCATCATTATGTGAGTTAAAATGAACGCTTTTACCATCATTATGTGAGTTAAAATGGATACTTTTACCATCATTATGTGAGTTAAAATGAATACTTTTAGCATCATTATATGAGTTAAAATGAATACTTTTAGCATCATTATATGAGTTAAAATGAATACTTTTACCATCATTATATGAGTTAAAATGAATACTTTTACAATCATTATGTGAGTTAAAATGGATACTTTTAGCATCATTATGTGAGTTAAAATGAATGCTTTTTCCATCATTATGTGAGTTAAAATGGATACTTTTACCATCATTATGTGAGTTAAAAGGGATACTTTTAGCATCATTATGTGAGTTAAAATGAATACTTTTAGCATCATTATACGAGTTAAAATGAATATTTTTACCATCATTATGTGAGTAAAAATGAATACTTTTACCATCATTATGTGAGTTAAAATAAATACTTTTAGCATCATTATGTGAGTTGAAATGAATACTTTTAGCATCATTATGTGAATTGAAATGAATACTTTTACCATCATTATGTGAGTTAAAATGAGTACTTTTAGCATCATTATGTGAGTTAAAATGAATGCTTTTTCCATCATTATGTGAGTTAAAATGGATACTTTTACCATCATTATGTGAGTTAAAAGGGATACTTTTAGCATCATTATGTGAGTTAAAATGAATACTTTTAGCATCATTATACGAGTTAAAATGAATACTTTTACCATCATTATGTTAGTTGGAATGAATACTTTTAGCATAATTATATGAGTTAAATGAATACTTTTACCATCATTATGTGAGTTAAAATGGATACTTTTAGCATCATTATGTGAGTTAAAATGAATGCTTTTTCCATCATTATGTGAGTTAAAATGGATACTTTTACCATCATTATGTGAGTTAAAAGGGATACTTTTAGCATCATTATGTGAGTTAAAATGAATACTTTTAGCATCATTATACGAGTTAAAATGAATACTTTTACCATCATTATGTGAGTTAAAATGAATACTTTTACCATCATTATGTGAGTTAAAATGAATACTTTTAGCATCATTATGTGAGTTGAAATGAATACTTTTAGCATCATTATGTGAATTGAAATGAATACTTTTACCACCATTATGTGAGTTAAAATGAGTACTTTTAGCATCATTATGTTAGTTGGAATGAATACTTTTAGCATAATTATATGAGTTAAAATGGATACTTTTAGCATCATTATATGAGTTAAAATGAATACTTTTAGCATCATTGTGTGAGTTAAAATGAATACTTTTACCGTCATTATGTGAGTTAAAATGAGTACTTTTAGCATCATTATGTGAGTTGAAATGAATACTTTTAACATCATTATGTGAGTGGAAATGAATACTTTTACCATCATTATGTGAGTTAAAATGAATACTTTTAGCATCATTATGTGAGTTGAAATGAATACTTTTTGCATCATTATGTGAGCTAAAATGAATAATTTTATCATACTTCCGAATGGGGTAGGATATGAAAAATCATACTGTCTTCCTTCAAGCATGTACATCATTAATGAGATCCGTGCTTGCAAAAAACTTTGCTGAAATGCCAATGCCAATGGCTACTTGGCTTCAAATTGGCTCAGCTTTGTGCCCGGGATGCTTCCTAGTATTTTGCGGGAGCTCAGGTTTTCCCCTCAATATTCGTTCTATACACACCTAAATTGCGTTTATGACTGCAGAATTGAATCATCGTAATAGTGAAGCCAGCGTGTTGGCTTCCTGTGTTGGTATTCAGCAAATCTGCAAAGCAGATGTGTACGCAAAAGTAAGCCAATGATAAATATAGTGTTAACTGCACCTGCCATAGAAAATCCTTGCTGGCTGATGTTAAGGTTGATCCCTGAGTATTTTTAAACGAGGCTGCTGTTATGAAAGTAAATTTGATAACTGCGCTTTGATAAAATAGGTTTTGTAGTGGAGACTGTTCGATGAGGTCTGCATATGTAGTGAAAATATAGAAATTGAAATCAGTTTACATTTTTAGTTTAGACTTAAAACCATATAAAACATATTAAGAATTTGTTTTCTATTATGTCTTTCAAACAGGTAAAGGTAATGCTAAGCAATATAGCTTTGTATGTAATGTTTTTTGGGATAATTATATATATGTAAGTTTTTAATAATGTTGTGTTATTTTTAACTATAAATTGTATTCAGTTTTACTGCCATGGTATGATTTTTAATAAACCCATTATTTATTTATTTGTTATTAGGAACTGCATCAAATGTTCAATTTAACTAGAATAAGTGGACTTTAAAGGACAAGAAAATGGCCAACCAAAGTAAGCCTCAGAAAATTCGCAATAGAAAATTATATCACCTAAGAACAATCTTAAGCGAGTAAAATACTCACGTTTTCGCAAAAACTCCAATTTTTGTAAAATATTTCAACCGCTGCAGTAAACGTTGGCGCAGATATGTTTCATTTAGTCCGCCAATTGAAAAGCCAGTATGTGACTGATCACGTGTCATGACATCACTTGAACACAGTCAAAGTGAGTACGTGTACTATAAAGATTTGTGTTGTGGTTCAGTGACGCCATCTAATATGGCGCCGCCGTGAGAGTATTTAAAATGAAAACAAACAGGAAATTCTTTTAAAGTGAGTATGATAAACCCTAAAGATTGCCTCTAACCGTTATAATTCTTGCTTTAACTAGGCCTTTTCTTGTCCTTTAAGTACCGAATACTGAGTATAACTCAACATTTAAAAGCCTGTTCACACCGTTTCTTCTTACAGTAACACCAGTTTGTCAATTTCATATAAGCAAATCAATCCAAGCATATCATACTCAAGTGCCATTAACGTAATCAGAAAATGGGGCATAAAAGTTTACTCGTGTGACGGTAATGATGTTTTTTCAAAATTTTGTCATATCTACGTCAACAAAACAATGTTTGTTGGCTGCTAAAATAAACATTGTGCGCAACTCGTAAATCACCGAAGCGATGATATTTGGTCTTAAAGCAATTTTAGAGATATTAATTTGCGTCCTCGTTAAAATTTAAAGCGAAGACAGACATCTAAATCTGGCTGTTTCAGAGAAGTAACCTCTCTGTAATCTGAGGTGGATCTTTTAGCACACTTATCACTTTTTTAACTAGTTTCTTCTTTAAAAAATTTCCTCTAAACAGAAAATGTTCGTTTAGTTATAGATAAATATTAATTTTAAATAAAGGTTTTATATTGTGTGCTATAGATATTATTATTATTAAATATCTTTATTGAAAATGATACAATAAGCTCTCTATTTGAGGGCACAGAAGCACAGAAATGTCAAATAAATCTTTACATTATGTACATTAAATAAAATTTTACATTATGTACATTAAATAAATTTTTACATTAAGTACACTAAATAAATTTTTACATTATGTACATTAAATAAATCTTTTCATTATGTACATTAAATAAATTTTTATTCTTATATCTTGACTAACAATTTTTAACGGACAATGAAAATGGTAACGGACGATGAAAATGGTAACGGACAATGAAAATGTTAACGGATGACTACTACTGCCATAGATAATAATGAAATGCTTGTTAACAATGCGTCGTAGATTTTTGTGAATTGCAAATTAACTGTTATAGAAAAACATCTCATTTATAGAGAATAAATCTACTACTACTACTGATACTACTACTACTGCTGCTGCTGCTGCTGCTGCTGCTGCTGCTGCTGCTGCTGCTGCTGCTGCTGCTGCTGCTGCTGCTGCTGCTACTGCTACTGCTACTGCTACTGCTACTGCTGCTGCTGCTGCTGCTGCTGCTGCTGCTGCTGCTGCTGCTACTACTAGTAGTACTACTACTACTACTAGTACTACTGCTACTGCTACTGCTACTGCTACTGCTACTGCTACTGCTACTGCTACTGCTACTGCTACTGCTACTGCTACTGCTACTGCTACTGCTACTGCTACTGCTACTACTACTATCATCATCATTCGAATGTTGTTTTTGCAGGTAATCGAAGGAAGTGTATTAGCGAAGCTTGTGTCGTCATGCGTAGCAGGAGGCATAGCCATCCTTGCCGCTGTGTGCGTTGCCGTACGGTTAGTGTTTCGGACCATTGCCATATACTTAGCCGTTTTGGTTTGGCTCTGTCTGCTAGCTTTGGTGTTTGTGCCAATGTTTTTCCGTGACAATTTCTCCGCCATGGACGATGTAGCTCTGGTTATGACGATTGTTATCTTTGTTTATACGATGATGCCAATAAACAAATGGCAGGCCATTGTTGCTGGCATCACTACAGCCATGGCTGATCTTGTAGCCGCTGGATTAACTGCAGACAAAACCAGAGAATGTCTAATAATGCAGGTAAGGAAGATGATTTGATAATGATTTTACTTTGCAAGTAGATTTTGGACTTGAATTCCATTCTAAAGTGAAGAAAAGAATTTACAACTAAAAAAATTTGGAACAAAAAGGAAATGTGCAAACATTAAAACAAGCCTAACTTCCCGAAAAATTTTACTTTTCCTTTTACTCTGTCCAGTAAAACATTTGTCATTGTTTTGAGACGAAAAATAACACATGTAAAGGCGTAATTACTGCTGCTTATACATTACATGAACGTCAGTCATACTAAACGTTCAATTTGCACAGGATTGACGAGGCATTGATGAAGAAATGATATCAGTGACAAGTGGCGCCGGTCATTTTTCACGAAGAAAAAGATACGGGATAAAAGGATCACTGATCAATCTCATAACAGAACTCATTAATCTTAGAGAGAAACTCTTAATAATGAAATTCTGCTGTTAAATGGGTTCTGAAACCGTATAAGCCTTTTCACAGTTGCAGCGATTGATGATGATCGTGAAAAAGTCGAAGGTTAAGCGTACCAGACAACGCATTTTTTACACTTGACAACGCCTCGCAGCCCGTGCTATTTTAAATAGTAAGAGTTTTAACAGCTAGCTAGAAACTTGCCCATTTCATTTTTTCTTGTTCCCAAGAAAGATTCTGCTAGTAAAACACTCTACGCACAGACTAATGTATAGTTAAGTAAAGTCTAGGTAAAAGAACTGAAGTTACGGAACTGATGCGGCAGACGGCTTTGCTTTACATACATGCCGCGTGACGGTTGTAGTTAATATGGGTTGCTGTGGTACACTTAACCTTTGACCTACAGCAACTGCGCGTGTGCAGAACGAAACTATGAAAAGGCTTATTCAGCCGCAATTCCAGGGGATCAAAGATAAATTTCCCTACTCTTCGACGTTGCGTGCCAGTCGTATTTACATTTGGATAATGTTTTATGTAAAACGAGAAATTGGTTTTATTCTGCCTACAATAAATTCTGCACAGAAGACCATTTTGCTCGGAAATTTAAGTGGCCTAGTACAACACAGTTAATTTTAAATAAATTCTCTGAATGACATTCGCAACGAAATTAAGTAATAATGTGTGTGTGTTTGGTAATAACGAACGTTGTAAACTTCTCTTATTTTTGACGGTAGGAAGGTCGTATTTCAACTTGTAAGCAAACTTGTTAAGAAGTCGTAAGGCAAGGGTCATACCAGGCGGCGCAAAAATGTGCCGAAGTTTTGATCACAACTTTATAGGAAGAAAATGACGTAAATCTCTTGAAATTGCCACACTGATGTTAAAAACACTTATGTGTAAATACCAGTTATGTGAAGTCATTCCCTTACATTTTCCCAAACCAGTCATGCTGGAAAAGGCTTGGGGGTCACTATTGCTCAAAACAGCTAACACAGTTTCTCACTTGTTTAAGGGGTAAAAGTAATATTGAAGTGAGTGTCGTAACTCTGTATCATTAATAATGAACGTGTTCTTTGAGCGGTGAAGTTAGTTATTGATTGTAAACTTCTCTTAGAATAAGCACCATAATTGTCGTCACACGTCGAGGCATAAAACACAAAGTCTTGTTTATCATATGTGATCGTATAGTATATTGAACGTTAAGTGCACTGATGAACATCCACAATAAGTCTAAGAAGGTAAAGAAACGTCTAGTGCAGAATTTATAGCAAAGCACTTGAGTCTACAAACTGACTACCTTCCAGCTGATAATGCTTTTCCATATATACCCCAGTTCAAGGGCTAAACTTAGTTAACTTATGTCACACAAGCAAAAATATCTATCCTTAGTAACACCTAGCAACGAGCCTCTGCTGACCTGTTACCATAGCAACGTCCACTGCTGACTTGTCACCATTGAGACGGGCACTGCTTCTAAGTTGTTGTTGATTGGAAGTTGCTCTTTACACCTGACGTACGTTTACAAGACGCAGATGCAAACAGGCAAGCAGACTACGCAAAGCATTTTCAGTATTGAAATGCTTGCTTTGTTACTATATTTAATTAATTATTTAAGTCAGAGTTTATGGTTTGTCATTTATTTAGTCAAACAAACAAAAGCATGAGCACTAGACAACGTTGCAATATCTTTTTGTGGTCTTCCAACGTAGTGTTTTGTGAAAATCTCAACTTAAACTTTAAAAGAAAAGTCAAGTCTTCTGGGAAGTTAGGCTTACTTCAATGTTTGCGAGAAATGTTATTAGGATTCAGTAATAATATAATTGCAATAAGCACCTCGCATAATTAGTAAAATCACTTTAAAGTTGCGATCACTTCATGCTCGGGTGATCCCATGTTGAATGCTCACTCTTCTACCAATGACGTCATTCGTGCTGAAGAAAAGTAGCGCACTGTCAATCTTCGTCAAAAGTATAATAAGTTTTCAAAAATAATTGGGTAGCTAATTTTGTAATTTTTTGCGTGAATATTAGGTAAGCTGCAGAAGTTCGAATTAATTTAAGCAGTGCGCGCTTACGGAAAGCCACGATGCACTTACGAAAAGTTACGAAGTCTCCCAGTTACGTCATAATTTTCAAGTGAATAGCAGAGAATTTCTATTCAGAGGTAGTTTATTTTAAATCCATGCTTTATAGGCAGTTCTTTGCAAATTTCTCTATTATATTTTTCTACGTTTAAGTGATAACAGTAAAATAAGCACAACACGTATTGAGTGACTTGTTCTTTCCATTAAACACAAGAAAAAACTCCTCCTAAATAAATTTTAAAATATTCATCTTCAAATTTTGCACCAATCACGTGCTCGTAATTGCATACAGAGCTTGCGTTAGCAGTAACACTGTTTAAAACTCGTAAAATATAAACTCCTTTGATGACTGCTTGGCGAGTTGTTTGAAACTAGTTTAGATAAACCTGCGTAAATTTTGAAAAAAAAATTAGAGCCGTATACGTAACCTTGGTGAGCCAGTCGTGCACACTGGGACGGTGAGCCAATACCGTTTACCAAGTCGCGCAAATATATTTTAAATTATTAGGAATTTTCTTTTCCAATTACATAAGTCTTTCTAACAGCTAAGCATAATTCTAAGTAACATAAGTTTGTGTACAAATTTCTTTCGGATATACTTTAAAATTCAATTTTCTTTTCCTTTAACTCTCAGGATTTTGACGGAACTTTCTGTTATTGCAAAGGTTCGGAGACGGTCATGTTTTTGACCTACAAACGACTTTTAAAACAAGAGATCATTCTTTAAAAAACAGAGCTCAACTTTTTGTACAAAGTTCTTTGGGATATACTATAAAATTAGATTTCTTTAACTTTCAGTACTTTGACGGAAGTTTCTGCTGTAAATAATGAGAAATTTAGTGAGGAAATTCATTTGTGAGTGATTTAAAAAACGAAATTTACAAAATTGAGCTTATCTATTGCTTTAGTTAATAGAGTAAGATTTTCGTTATATATTATAATTTTAGCGCTTCTCTTTAAATGTAGTTTACCATTTTGTAAAATTTAATTTTAATTTTCTCAACAGTACAAATTTGTTGGAAAATGTAATTGCAATTCTAAAACAAGTGTATTAAACTTTGCAATAACTTAAAATAATATCATATAATTATAACATTTAACCACAGTCAATGCCGTTTACTATTATTATTGTTATTGTTATTGTTATTGTTATTTTTATTTTTATTATTATTATTTGTAATGTATACGCTCAAACCAAAGTTGCGTTCCCATATCTATGTAGTTTATTCTGCAAAAATACAAATTTTCTGTAGTCTACAATTACTACATCTACAAATCTACTGAAATAAAAGTGCTAGAAAATAAGTGCTACAGATTACTACGTTACACTAAAAGCTAAAAATGCATACATACATTGTTGATCCAATATTGAGTCGCGAAAAAGCCAGAATGTCAGTAGAAGGTAGCAGTATAATTATAACTCAAATTCTAAATGTAACAGAAACGTGTGTACATAACAAGTTCCACCTATACAATGTCAGAGTAGAAAAAGTAGTCTAGCTTGTTGAGCTACAGTCTAATATATTGTGGCTTCCAATGCATATACTACCTTGAGAAGGGGTAATGGACCAAAACATTTGTACCTGCAACATTATTATTATTATTATTATTATTATTAGTGGTAGTGGTAGTGGCAGTGGCAGTGGCAGTGGCAGTGGTAGTAGTAGTAGTAGTGACATACAAACGATATTTAAAAACAAGAGATCATTCTTTAGAAAAACAAAGCTCAACATACAGCTATGTAATCGCATCTCTGTTGCTCGACGGTCTAATTAACAGACAACTATTACAGGCCGTTAGGGCGTACGTATTTTTAAAGTCATTTTCGTTGAATCAGAACAGATTTTCGTGAAACGATTTCATCAAACTACGCTCCTCCAGAGATGCCTGATTTAACATTGACGTTGCTTCCTTGCAGATTGTTGCAAACGCTGTAATTTATCTATGCACAAATCTCGCGGGCTTCTATCACAAATGGATGGCTGATCTTACTCAACAGAGGACCTTCCAAGACACGAGAAACTGCATAGAGTCCAGAGTAAAACTAGAATACGAAAAAGAGCAACAGGTAAGCGGCTGTGATTGGTTAATTAATTGCATTAATTTTTGTTAATTGGGAAACTGAAGTTAACTGCTTCAAAATTTACATTACTGGGCTGTTTGAGGATTCGACAAGCAAGTCCTGGGTTTGTGTCAAGTCTTTAGTAAACCTTCTCTCTCTTCTTTCTGCCGTTCTCTCTCAGTCTCTCTCTCCTCTCTCTCCCCCCTCTCTTCTCTCTCTCTCTCTTTCTCTCTCTCTCTCTCTCTCTCTCTCTCTCTCTCTCTCTCATCCCCCTTCTTTTTGTATCTTTCGTTTTCTCGCTTTCTCTCGCACACACTTGTTTTTCATTCCTTCTCTCCTTTTCTTTCATTCTCTTTCTCTCCTTGCGCGCTCGCTTTCTCTCCTTCTTTCTTTCTTCTTCACTCTCTCCTCTCCCTTATTCTCTATGTCTCTGCTTCATCTCTCTCTTTCTGTTTCTGTCTTTTTCTCTTTTTCTTTCCCATTCTTTTTTACTCTCTGTCTCTGTCTCCTTCTCGTTTTCATATTCTTTCTCTGTCTCTCTCACTTTCTCTCCTCTCTCTCCCCTCTCTCTCCCTCTCTTTCCCCCCTCTCTCTCTCCTTGTTTCCTCCATTCTCTCCCCCTCTCTCCCCCCTCTCTCTCCCTCTCGCTATATCTCCCTCCCCTTCTCTGCCTCTCTCTCTCTCTACGACCTCTCTCTCCCACTCTCTCTTTCTCTCCTACTCTATCTCTCTCTCTCTCTCTCTCTCTCTCTCTCTCTCTTGCTCGTTATATCTCCTAACCTTCTCTGCCTCTCTGTCTCCGACCTCTCTCTCCCCCCGCCCCACACACACACTCTGTCAGAATTGCTTAAAGAATTTTTTAAAATTAAGATTCACTACCGACGACTGATGACTAATGGTTCGTATACAATCCACACTGGGTAAAATTTCACAGCGCTTAATGATCTCTCTCACTTGTCTTATTTAATTTAAACCAAGGCTCAGGTGGCAGACTTTGTATGATTAAATGTTGTGAGGAAAACGTGCTTTACAATCGTTTCAAATCTTTTAGGCAATTGGAAGCAAATCTGAAGTGTTTGTTTAAAAATGTTGTCTGCTAATCTGCTAATGCTTGAGATTTTATTATATTTAAAACACAAGAAAACCCGTCATAAACAGAAAGCTTAAAATTCGTTTTTAATTTTATACCAATTGCATACTGCCTTTTCAGGGCTAGCGTCAGCAGTAATGCTGTATAAAATTTGTAAATTTAAACTCCCGCGATGACCTTTAGACGCAACCATTTTGACGATAAGTCATTTGAAACATGTTTAGATAACATTGAGTATTGTTTGAAAAAAATAATCTGAGCATTCGTAGCGCACACTTCACTAACTAAGTAAAATTTCAAGTTACTGTATCTTGTCAATAAGATTAAAAATAAGTTTTTTGGTTAGTGAGTGGCGCACACTGTAAGCATTTTAATTAATTAATAATTTTCTTTTCTAGTTACATAAGTCTTTCAAGCAGGTAAGCGAAATGCTAAGTAATATAGATTTGCACGGAACGTTTTCTTGGAACATAACTTAACATTTCCTTTTCTTCCCCTGATTTACGTTGCGCGTATACGACGTCATGTATGGCGCTGTCTGAACAGTATTGTGGGACTTTTAAAATGAAAACAAACAAAAAAATCCTTTCAACGCGAGTACGTTACACGCATAAAATTGCTGTAAAGTAATATAATTTTTAAGACGATTTTTCTGAGTCGTGAAACCTACTTTAGGTACCTCATTTCTTGTCTTTAAAGGAAGGCCGGGCGATTATTTAGATTCAATCTCATTTTAATTTACTGTCCAAAATGTACATTTTCTTGCTTATAAAAGTTAACAATTGTTCCTTATATTTGGATAATTAGCCTGGAGTGATGACAAATGTCGCAAGTGTTCCAATAATTTTAGTAACAGGAGGTCAATATGGTGTGAAATTGTCAAAAGGAGTTTTTTAATACGATTTAATACGAATCTTTTCACGATTTCAATCTTTTGAAAGCTATTTATAAAAATTCAGGCGTCGCCCTTATCTTTTTGTAATTTCATTGTCACGATTGCTGCATAAATACCTCTGCTGCTGGAAGCATGAATGTTATGGAGTTTCTAAATTAGACGCCGAATTTCCATAAAAACAATTTACTAAGCCTTTTCACAATTTCCTTGTGCGCACGCGCAGTTGCTGTAGGTCAAAGGTTAAGTGCACCAGAGCAAAGCGTCTTAACTACAACTGCCACGTGGCATGTGGGTAAAGCAAAGCCGTCTGTCGCGCAGCCAGTTCAATAACTTCAGTTATTTTATGTGTATTTTACTTAATTATGCATTAGTCTGTATGTAGATTGATTTAATAGCAGGATCTTGTTTGGAAACAAGAAAAAATGAACTAGGTAAGGTTCTAGCTAGCTGTTAAAACTGTTACTGTTACAATAGCATGGGCTGCAAGGCGTAGTCAAGTTATGTTGTCTGGTACACTTAACCTTTGACGTTTTCACGATCATCATCAATCGCTGGCACTGTGAAAAGGCTAACTAATTTGTGTATAGCTTGTGAGCGGAGCTTTTCAGCCTGTTTTCGCGATCGAGCTAGAGACATCATTCTCTTCCAATCAAATTTCAAAGAATTATCTATTGCAGGAACAGTTGTTGCTAAGCGTAATCCCAGCATACATTGCGGCGGAAGTAAAGCGAGCCATCATGCTAAAGATGCATGAATCCACCCTGGATGTTTCCAGAAGAAGTTCTAGAGCCGCCCCTCCTCAAAGCATGTTTCACGATATGTATGTGCAAAATCATCGAAATGTAAGGTAAGTTGATACGTAGCTTTTATTTGTGCAGCAATCAAAAGATTTGGGTTTGAGGCTCTACGGAAGCATGTTTTTATTTCTTAGTGGGTTGTTTTTAATGATGATGGCGCTATTTCTGATGATAACGTAAATAAATTGAAATCGAATAAGTGAATTTATTATACCAACTAAGTCGTTTGAAAAGTTAAGAGTTAAGATGTGTTCAGCACTCGATTGAGTATGCAGCCAGATTTCTTATTAAAGGAAAAGACAACTCATTTACTAATTTGGTCTTTTAGTCTCTTTATTGCTATCTATATTTAGAAAAATATAACAAAGAAATTGACAAAAACTGTCTACAAGAATGAAGTTAATTTATACTGCCGCTGTACAGAAATTTTCAGACGAGTTGGTGGCTGCCATTTACTTGAAAATTCTGACGTAATTGGTAGAATTCGTGACTATCCATAAGCACATCGTCGCTTTCCTTAAACGTGCCCTGTTTAAACCAATTCAAACTTCTGTATCTCACCTAACATTGATGCAAAAATGTCCCTAGATTAGCTACTATATTTTGTAAAAACTTATTATGCTTATGATGAAGATTGACAGTGTGTTGCTTTTCCCTCAGTCGATGAATGACGTCATTGGTGGAAGAATGGGCTTTCAAAATGGGACCGCCCAAACATAAAGTGATCACGACTTTAAAGTGATTTTACTAATTACACGATGTGCTTATTGCAATTTTATTACTAAATCCTTCTAACGTTTTTCGAGAAACATTATAATAAGCTTAAGTACTTTCCAAAAGGCTGGGCCTTTCCTTTAAGTAGCTGATCTATTTCCATACTTATCGTCTCTCGCTCATGTCATCTCGTAGAGCTAGCAACATATGCCAGACTCACATTAGCTACACATATTTTAAACTCACTGTGTGATTGCATACGAGTACGCTTATCCAGAATCTATTCAAATTCCCTGTTTAGCGTAGGAATGAGTAACGGAGGAAGTCCTGTTACTTCTCAATCTGGACTTGTTAACAGGGGCGTATTAACTACGCTGTAGCCTAGGGTGCGAAAGTTTGAGGAGCATTACATTTTACAAAAAATTCTTATTCTCCCCGGAAATTGTGTATACTTTCATATTCATGTAAAGAGCACATTTTATAACACACCACAAGTTACTGAGCCCAGCTCTTATATAAGTGCTACATAATGAACAGGTGCAAGGTATTACACAACAAGCAGTTGGGCAGCCTGCTTGAATATAAACGGTATGCAAATACATGTAATTAATAATGACAACGTAGAAAATAGGTCAGTAGTGTTTCTATTACATCACAAGTAATTGTTTAATCTGCTCATTACATAGGAAACCATAAATTTACAATAGAGATGGACGGGGCGGAACTATTAGCCTTGGGCGTCGTAAAGTCTTGATACGCCCTTGTTTGTACATTTCCTCATTGGCATATTTTTCTTTTCAAATCTCATTCAGTGTTTCTGCCTAGCTACAGCGTGCAGCAGGTCAGCTTCTGGCTTGATGAGGGCAAGGACCCACCAAACGTTTGACGTTCTTCATAAGTGCAACCACATTCACAATCATCCGCTACCGTTTCTGAATGACCGTTCTGGAAGTCTTCCATGAATTGAATGGACTGGTCAGCATTAAACAGAAGTCGTTCATGAATAGAATGGACTGGTCAACATTAAACAGAAGTCTTCCATAAATAGGCTGGAGTGGTCAGCATTAAACAGAAGTCTTCAAAGAACATTGAATGCACTGGTCAACATTTAACAGTTTTGATGTATCGGGTGGTGCAGAAAAAATGTGCTAGAATTTAGACTACAATAATATAAGAATCGAGTAGTATATAAAGTTTACCATCTATAACTAACTACACCACTCAAAGAACACATTCATTATTAATGATACAGAGTTACGACACTCACTTCAATATTACTTTTAAACCTTCAACAAGTGAGAAACTGTGTTAGCTGTTTTGAGCAATAGTAACCCCCAAGCCTTTTCCGGCATGACTGGTTTTAAAACTTCCGTATCTTTGAGAAAACATAAGGGAATGATTTCACATGACTGGTACGCATACATAAGCGTTTTTATCATCAGTGTGGCAATTTCAAGTGATTCCGTCATTTTCTTCTTATAATATCGGGATCAAAACTTCGGCATATTTTTTGCGCCACATGGTATGACCCTACGCTTGGGTGGTTTACCGTTACGACTTTTTAACAAGGTTGCTTACAAGTTCAAATCGAATCAACGACCTTCCTACCGTCAGAAATGAAGCCAGCTCATTCGTGGCTAAACGATTTTTAAGAGGTTTATACCCCCTAGAAGTTGTACATTTATGGCGTTATAAACCAAAGAGCAATGAGCTGCCAAAAGCAAAGGAAACGGAACTAAAGCGACTAGATTGTGCAATCCGAGAAGCCTGGTACTACTCGAGGTAGCAAGCATATTTTCAGAAATATGCAAGATATACAGTCAGTTAGTATTCAACTCAATTCAAAATTTCGCTAACTAAGGCCATATAAAATACAAATACAGCACTAAAATGAAATAAAATATAATCAAAATAAAAAATTACAAGAGTAAATAGATAGATAGATAAATAAATAAATAAATAAATAAATAAATAAATAAATAAATAAATAAATAAATAAATAAATAAATAAATAAATATTTATTTATTTATTTATTTATTTATTTGTTGTATATTATTTTCTTATATATTATGTTGATTGTTGTTGCAGAAATTGTTGATTAACTATGTGCATAAAATATCAACAATACGTGATTCTAAATTAACAAATACGAACTAACTTTGCTAGGAATTAATGTATTCAATAATCACTGCGATATATATGTAGATGTGTAAATTATGATATTTTTTAATCAACTAGTCTTAAAAAGAGTCCTGTATTTGTAGGGACTTGTTTGTGTATTCGTTGTTTATTTAAGTGTGTGATTTGTTAATGGTGCTTGTGTTTATCTTTGTAAAATAAAGCATTTATTATTATTATTATTATTATTATTATTATTATTATTATTATTATTACCATTTTATATGTGTGTGTGCGTGTGTGATCAAAGCATATCAGTTACTTAAAAGGCCTATATAACCCCAACACCCAACAGACATTGAAGCTTTTCTAATATATTATTATTATTAGGTCTACACAAAAAATTCATAGTTATTAAAAAACAAAAAAATCTTATAAATTAAATCTTCTTCTTCTTCTTCTTCTGTTGCTCAAAACATCTACTATGGACGTAGGGCTTCCATCCTTTATTTGAGCACCCTACAGGTTCCTGTGTGCAGCTAAAACTTTCAACTCCTGTGATGCTTTTGTTAGGTTTGGCTTCAGCTGTTGAAAATCTTTATTAATACTTGATATCCAAGCTGTTTTTAGTTTTCGTGGAGGTCGTTTAGTAGGTTTCTGTGCCTCGTTTAATGCTAATCATACTGGTGTTGTTTCTGGCAATTTCATTAAATGTCCTATCCATCTTAATCTTCTGATTCTGATTTTAGTGCACGAATGTCCTTTTTTAGTTCTTATATTATACAGCTGCTCATCTGAAATGATATATGGCCGTTTTACAAGACTTTTCTGAGTAGGCCTTTGTGAAATATGTTTATTTCTGCTTTCTGAGTTGCAATTAAGCCCAACATTTCACTGTTGTACATGAAGATAATAGTTAAATATGCATTAAAGAGTTGCAGCCTTGTTTTGACGGATAGTTTCTTGCTGGTTAGAATTGATTTATTTTGGGTCAACCGTACATTGCCCGTTCTTTCTTATAAATTAAATAACTTACTTTTTTCTAGCGAATTTCGAACATGCGTATTGCCGTAAAGATCGCCGTGTTTCGCGTCTTTGGCGCGAGTGAGCGAGAATGTCGTACGTTGTGCAGAAAGCGTCTTTGGTGATCTCGTGACTGTACTCTTTACGTCATTCGTCTCGCGCAAGGAAAAATGGCGGAGTTTCAAACTTAATTCCGCTAACAATGAAGTGATGAATAACCAAAAGAAAGTTTTGCAATTAGTTTATGTTAAAATAAATTGAATATTCGTAATGAGAGTTGGTTTTTAAGTTGTAAAAACTCATATTAGAGTGAGAGTTTAGTTCCAAAAAAATAATGGAAAACAAAAACAGGCGAAAAGGTCTGCCATTTGCGTGGATGTTTTTCTATAATAATTGAGAAGAATGCACGCGAGCTTAGACATGTCAGGACATGTTCAACGTTGTGTTTATCTAGCAATGATAACACAGGCACAAACGCAAGGAAGAAAAACTTCGTGTCAGAAAGTAATTAACTACGAGTATATACGATTACCCTAACATTGCATTTGCCTACAGTTTGCGTAGGGAAGCCAACAGCAATGATATTGCTAATGAACAATACACACGCTAACTAGATATGTATACATAAATTACTTAATTGAAGCCATTTTCAGCGAAATATTTTTTCGCTTAACTATAAGCAGGTCATTGCGGGAAGCTTGTTTTCAGATGGTCACGTGGTTTTGGACATTTGCTTTGGTTTTACACGAGCATTGAACCATGCCCCCAGCTTGTCACAATTATTAGATTTGCCGTACAAAGTCATGATCTGGATTTTTTAGTGTGAAAAGAGGAAAAAAAGGAGGGGAATGGGTTGGTGGGTGGGGGTATTGGGCTTGATAAGAGGCTTGTTAAAGACGACTTGTTAAAGAGGGCTTGTTAAAGACGACACAAACGACTTTAACAAAAAATATAGAGCTTTTAAGACTAAAGGAAATTGTTTAAAGGTAAAAGATCAGATAAGATAAGATAATATGTACTTTATTACAGGTAAAATCCCCATAATATCAGCACACACATACAATAAAAAGTACTACATGTGTACAATAGCTAGTACGTCACACCCACATAAAATACTACCAACAATAAAGTTATTTACAGATAACAAAAATTGGCAAATAGACGTACAGCATTAAGGATTTAAGATTAATAGATGTTTTCTGTATATATATCCTTAATCCTTAATGTTGTACGTCTGTTTGCCAATTTTTGTTATCTGTAAATAACTTTAACTATATATATATATATATATATATATATATACATATATGTATATGTATGTATATATGTATATATATATATATATATATATATATATATATATATATATGTATATGTATCTATGTATATTTGTATGTATGTATATATGTATGTTATACAATCATTGTTAAAAACTTCATTTATCAAACTGTTGTTAAACTACCATTAAAAAGACGCATGTTTAAATTGTAAACATGTTTCCGTCAAATAACGTCAATATAAGCAAATGTGAAATTAAGGCACGCTTCTGGCAGGGCAAGCGAAAGGTTGTTCAAAAAGTACGAGCATATATAAGCGACTTTTATATGTTTAAAACTATAATGGTAACTATATGTTTATTGACAAACGTGTTTTACTTACTGTCGTTGTTGTTAAACTAGAGCCATAAAACCAAACATTATGATATGCAGGTTTAAAATGCGAATTTTCGCGACTACACAAATTTGTCCAAAATAAGTACATAGATATGCTGAAAATAAACGAAGTTATACTGTCTGTGAGCATGATACTAACGGCGCATTCACACTAGCGAGATTTTTGTCTTGAAATTTTTTTCTGACTACGGCCGGTGCTAGGAAGTGCAGGGCCCAATTAGAAAATTGTTAGTGGCGCCCTCTACCCTACAAAAACTGGAGATTGATGCTTTACGCTTCATGTAGTACGCCAGTGCCAGCCAAAAAGTGTTGAAGACTTGAGGCTCCGCCATTAACCACCATGAATGTATTAGAAATTGAAAACCTGTATGAAATATTTAATATTAATTACTGACATAGTGTTTGTGCATGTACTTTCTAAAAACAGACGTAAATTGAAATTACAAAACAAATAAACAAACATTGAAACATAGATGTACGATATCAGACTGAATGGTTTCACTGTGTTTATAGTATCATGAAACTTCGTGTACACTGGGCACTCATTAATTCATCGTAGCGTCCTCGACTTGAGGGTATGAAAGCGGGGCCCCTCTTGGCGCGGGGCCCAATTTGAAGAAATTTGTCAAAACTAGCTTAAAACCGGCCCTGTTTTTGACAGCAACTCGCAAGGCTCGTAAACTGCTTGGGAACTCTTCGACAGTCGCTGTGTGTTAATTTACTGTCTAGTGTGAACGCCTCGATGAGTTACTCTCGAAACTTTTTGCAGTGAATAAAGATGCGAGTGTCTGTTCACGCTTACTATCGGGGAGTAACTTGTAGCAAGTTTTGCTCTCTAGCCTGAACACGCTTGTGAGTTACTTCCAGTGAATAAAGACGTGTGTCAGCTCGCACCTAATTTTGCAGAGTAACAAGCTTAGCTCTCTAGTCTGAACATACTTGCGAGTTACTTGGCGACAAAACTCGCAAGTCTGAAAGAGCGGTAATATAGATTGGCCTTTACAGTTGTGCAGTTATCCCAAATTCAAATCAAAAGCAGAAGCAGCTGACAGCACCGTACGGACAAACGATTGTACAGTTCATCTGGAAGATTCTGGAAACTCTCCACACAGGCTGAAAAGCCAATATCCGCTCACGCTAAAAGGATGTAGAACTGTCTATTTGAGATAACGATTCTTTTGTTACAACTCACGTACAATAGTTGATACGTTGAAAACCACTCTCGATTTCATCAATTAGGTAAACTGGTTAAAACTCCTCGAACTGATGTGAGGTCACGTGACAATTCTTTCTGTTTCAAGTAACATATTGCTTTATTACAAATTGGCACGGCGGTATTAAGTTCTTTTGCCTGTTTGCAGGCCTTACATAGTTACAGTAAAAAATGGTACAGGAAAAAAGAAGAGACCCTAGCACTAACCCTAACCATAACTCTTAATTCTAACACAAACCCAGCTAAAATTAATTGTGACTTTTTTTCTGTGACTTTATTACCGATAACACGGCCGATTATCGACTGTGACTTTACTTCTTGTGACTTTATTACCGATTACGTGGCCTATTATCGACTGTGACTTTATTACCGATTACGTGGCCAATTGTCGACTATGACTTTACTTCCTGTGACTTTGTTACTGATTGTCGTGGCCGATTATCGACTGTGACTTTACTTCCTGTGACTTTGTTACTGATTGTCGTGGCCGATTATCGACTGTGACTTTACTTCCTATGACTTTACTTCCTATGACTTTATTACTAATTATCGTGGCCCTCTCGCGAATTCTAAATAGCCCTAATACATCCATTGTTGAACGGGCAATCTAATCATTATAGCACCGCTCTGGCAGGTTCACGTTTTCTAGAAATAGATCGAATATTGTACGTTTTATTCTATTTCGTTGGGTTCATGGTATTTAACCTTTGTTATAATTGCTGCAGTGTCGTTTTTTAGCGTTATAAATCATTCCCAGGCTTACAACTGCCTATAGATTTTGTGTAAGCTCGACAAAACAGGGTGAAGTTGACAAAGGCTTGTTCAGTATCTTGTCAAACTAAACTGCGTTATGGAATGCGTAGGATGTTGCGAGATGTAGTGAATGCGTATACAGCATGCAAGTAAAGGCAGCTATAACCATAGTGATAAATACAATCTTTAAAGGGACAATTCTTTAATTTTAAACAATTAAAATTATTTTTGGAACAAGACCGCAGTTACAGAGGGTTTAAGAGAAATTTAAAGTATGCACCGAAATACTTGCCACACAAAGTTATATTACTTACAATCATAGTTACCTGTTTGAAAGACATATTTAAGTTTAAAAGAAAATTCTTACGAATTTAAACAATTCGCGCTACCTGCCATCCCAGTGTGCACCACTAATTCACCAAAAATGTTTTTTTTATCTTATTGACAATAGCAAGTCCGGGAAACGTTTGCTTAGTTACTAAAGGTGAGCTACGAATGCTCTGATTATTTTTTAAAACTTTACACTGTTATTTAAGCTTGTTACAAATGACCTTCCGTCAAAATCGTTGTGCATAATGGCCTGTTATCGTATTCATAGGAGCTTGAATTTGCAAATTTCGTTCAGCGTTACTACAAACACAAGCTCTGTATAAAATAAGGCAGTATGTAAGTGGTACAAAATTTTAAAATGATTTACAATTTCCCACACAGTTTAAATACCCTAACCCTAACTCTAATTCAACCCTGTGATTAACCCAAACAAAACTCTAACTCTAACTCTAACCCTAATCTGCTTCATGAACTAATTACTTGTTCAATGAATGTTTGACCAATGTTTGACCAATGGTAAACTTTGACCAATGATTGTCTTGGCTTTATGCAAGTAAAGGGTTTTTGGTCCTCTAACGAAAATATGAAAACCAAACAAAGTTAAAAAACAGGAAATGCTAAAAAGTTGGGCACAGGCTTTTCCGGTCGTATACCGACTTCACATTTTGTGCCTTTCAAAGCAGCTTGTTTTCAAAACAAAATCGTTAATTGTGAGTTTGTTCCATGTCATTAATAGTAACCTTGAAAATGAAATTATATGTGATTAATTATAGTTCATGTATAACAGATAAAATGCAGGCTAATTGTTGCAAAACAAGAAAGGTGACCGGTCAAAAGTCACGTAAGCGAAATGCTAAGTGATATAGATAGGCATGAAAACTTTTTTGGGACATAGTTTAACGTTTCCTTTTCTTCCCCTGATTTACGTTGTGCGTATATGACGTCATGTAATACGGGAGATTCAAAACGAAAACAAACAAAAAGTCCTTTCAACGCGAATACGATATACGCAGAAAATTGCTGTAAAGTAATATCATGTTTAAGATCATTTTTCTGAGACCTACTTCAGGTACCTCTTTTCTCGTCCTTCAACGAATATTCGTGCAGGTTGAAAGAATTCAACGTACAGCAGCCGTCGCTAGAGAGCTACATCTTAAAGTACTACATAAATCTCTAATTATTTACCCCGCTCCTGGGTTCAGCTCTAAAAGGCAGCCATAATAGACGGCAGCCAAGTTATAAACGAATTATAAATGGAAATAATGGTCAATTTCGGGCGCATTACCCCATACATACAGCTTACTATATAGCCAGTAATAGACCACATTGATTTCCATTTTCATAACCGACTTAGCACTGATTTGCGCCGGTTAGCTCGCCCATTTGTTTGAATTATAACGGAAATAAATCCTGAGGCTGATCCATGAAAAGCTCATTTTGCAATCTTGGATTTTGCTGCTAACACGCTGCTAGCAAACTCGTATTAAAAACCGCCCATTCTCGGTGATTATTAAATTACACGAGAAAGTTCGAAAATTTTATTTAAATACTATCTGTTTACATACTTGGAGCTTGTTTATTGTGGAACAATTAACTAGTGTGCAAAATTGTTAGCGTTTCAGTTACCTGTGTAAAGTGGCACAGGAAAAAATGGCTAAGGAAAAATGCAAAGGATAAAAATGGCACAGGAAAAATACGTACATACGTAAATAGGTATATACGTACCAGGTCACCTTGCACTAAGAATCAAAGGCTACACAGTTTTACAAGTGAGAATTTCTTGAAAATGAAACATAAAACTGACTCGAAGTTGCGTGTCCTGGTGGGGATAGTAAAAAAGAATTGCTGAACACCCCCTCTGAGACCTCCATGAAATGCTTCGTTTTTGTACGTGGTGTTCGGCCAAGTTTTGCGAAAAAAAGGAACCAGCCAAAAATTCCCAATTTGTCACCCTATACCTGCCTTTCTTCACAAAGTTTCTTGGAAATCCGTTAGACAGTTTTTGTATAATAGGCTTACTGCCATAACTGACGAAAACAACCAACCAAACAGATAGACAAACAAACTGTGTTGAAGCTTAACTTCCTTGGCAGAGGTAAAAATAACTAAAATAATTATCCCCATTGTAACCATAATCCTAAGCAAATATTTTACTAAGTGTGCCATGTTTACCTATTTTTCCATTTCTACCATTTTTTCCTGTGTCACTTTTTGTCCCCCCTTTACCTGTGCCATTTTTTCCTGTGTCATTTTTATCCCACCTTTACTTGTGCCATTTTTACCTACTTTTCCATTTGTGCCATTTTTTCCTGTGCCATTTTTGTCCCACCTTTACTTGTGCCATTTTTACCTACTTTTCCATTTGTGCCATTTTTTCATGTGCCATTTTTGTCTCACCTTTACCTGTGCCATTGCCAGTGTACAGTGGTAACCCATTTCGAACGCTATAACATGATATTCTGTGAATGTCACTAAAATGTGGTAGAGATAGGCTTACATACATACCAGAAGCCCCACGAACATTAGAAATAGATAAATTAGCCATTCTGCGCGTTATCTTTTTGATGAAGTGTTGACATCTTTAGTAAGTTGCCTGCTTCTTCACTGAGTACAGTAGGCACATAGCTTCTAGGATTGGTAACTTTGATTTTCTCAAACACGACGACTTTATTATGGTTCAAATTTGAAAAACTAAGATTGAAATTTACAACTTTGGGAGCACTCAAAATATCGCCAAGAGTGGCTTAAAGCATTTCTTATGTTTATTGATTTTGTTTATTCATTTCCGTTTTTGATTTTAGAGAAAATGGGTTTACAAGAAAGAGCCGATGTAAGCAGTGTTAAATAATGTTCCATTGTTCAGTTCCAGACATAATCTGGAAGCCCTGTCGCAAAAGTTGGCACAGAATGACATCGTTATTGCTGTTAATTGTTTAAGTGTATCACTTTCTTGGGAAAACAGTTTGTAGGTTTTAGTAAGTATTTTCACAGTTCCAGCGATTGATGGTGATGATCGTGAAAGGTCAAAGGTTAAGTGAAACAGACAACGCATTTGTGTACAATTGACAATGCCTTGCAGCCCCAGGTGTTGTAAGACTAACAGTTTTTACAGCTAGCTAGAACCTTACTTAGCTCATTTTTTTCTTGTTCGCAAGCAAGATCCTGCTAGTAAATCACTCTACGCACAGACTAATGCATAATAAAGTAAAGTCCATGTAAAACAACTGAAGTTACTAAACTGATGCAACTGACGGCTTTGCTTTACACATGTCACGTGACGGTTGTAGTTAAGACGCATTGCTGTGGTACACTTAACCTTTGACCTACGACAACTGCGCGTGCTCAGAACGAAACTATGAAAATGCTTATTGAACTGCCTTTCCGTATACTGAGCATGTGATACATTGTTACATCATTGTTCTTTTCAGCATACTGTACGCAGACATTGTTAATTTCACGCCCATGGCACATGGAATGGAGGCCCCCGAACTTGTTAAAACTCTCAACGAGCTTTTTGGACGGTTTGACAAGATTGCACAGGTAAAAAAACTGACATGAATAGAAATCAGTTGTAATGACACTTGTTAAATTGTACAGAAGAAATGTCTCATGCAAAATGTTCTTGATAACCTTCAAGTTCTGCTAACAGATTGCCATGCAGCTGGTGAATGTAGTCATCATTTTTACATTTTCTTCGTTCTGTGACAAGAAACCGTTATAGTCTTAAACTTTAGGTCAAACCAATTTACCGTATAAAACACTGTAAGAAAACGTATTATTTTTAAGACTGGCTTACGCGAAAGAATTATTACCACAGAAACGTTCGCGCGACTGGTTCTTCACTGTTTAATTTTGCCATTTGATAGCTACATAGGTACTCTAGTTAGATGACACCAAAATTGGTGCTTTACCGCTCAGTTCACGAGTATTCAGTTGTGACGTAGTACACACGTTGGAGAGCTCATGTGGGAGTACTGCGGTAAATTTGAAATTTGAATTTTTGTCTTAAAACTTGCCTAGTTTTAGTACAACATATTAAATATCTTACAGTAGCACTGTATTTCAGTTTTCGCTTTCGCAAACACGCTGTTGCTGTTGAAAGTTGTGTTCGTTTGTGACGTCATCAATAGTTGGGCTCGCCTGCCGTTAATTAAGATATTAAGATATTAATCTATAATTTAGTTATCAGAACGCTATGGCGTAACTATGTATAACGGGTGTTAAATGCATATGTAGATGCGTCCAAACCTATATTAACAAAAACGACAGTTCGGCTTTGATTTGATGCGACAAACCTGAAATAGATTTATTTTACAAAGTACAAGAAAATCGAAAAAACAAGAAAAAAATAGTAACTGTAATAATTTGGAAAAATAAATAATAATAATATTTAACAAACAGTAGTGATAAACAGGTAAGCAAATGAGATGATAAAAACGACTGTAGGTAGATTTAGTATTTTGCATTTAAAATCAAAATTAAAGGGAAAATATACCATTGTTGGTGGACAAATTATTAGCATATGAAATTAATTATCGTCACTACATGATAATTAGTAGTATAAGTAGAATCACTTATGGCTACGTACCATTTTAGTGGCCTTATTTAAAATCACATTTGTCAGTTCAGTAAAAATCGAAAACCAGAACTACGTGTACACTGTGATAAGGTATGTACTAAAATCAGAACGACAGGTCTACAGAGAATAGAGTATACAGGCGTTTGGTGATTCATTTTAAGTTGTAATGCATAGTAGGGATATACAATCGCATTCACAGTATAGTTTTTTAATATACAGTGTTCCCTCGCTACTTCGCGGTTCGTTTATCGCGGACTCGCTGTTTCGCAGGTTTTCAAAAATATTATTGTAAAATATTTATCTCGGTTTTTTTTCCGTTTCGCGGGTTTTTGCGGTACTCCGTCTAAAGTATTTTTGCACATGCGTAGTACGTATTGTACAGTAATGTATAGATTTGATAAATTTTGCATAAAAAAATCACAAAATGTATAAAAATATATTAAAAATATTAATTCTAACATTAAAAGAATATTATAAATCAGAAAAAATTACCATTTGCGGTAAATAGTGTATTTATTTGGCGGATGTATACACACCAAAAACGAAATGTAGTACTTGCGCCCCCAAATAAGTATAGCGTCCCTACTTCGCGAAAATTCACTTGGCCTTGAACGGAACACCTGCGATAAGTGAGGGAACACTGTAGTTCAAAACGAGATAGGATGTTAAAATCGACCCGTTTTCCTTTAAATTTTAATTCCTATTGAGCTTCACGTGATCAAGAGGCTCATTAAATTGACCGAGTTTGTGTTTTTCTAGGAAAATCAGTGCATGCGGATCAAAATCTTGGGGGATTGTTACTACTGCGTGAGCGGAATGCCGATTTCTCGACCCACCCACGCTGCAAACTGTGTAAAAATGGGACTGGATATGATTGAAGCCATACGGTAAGAGAATTTGCTCGGTGATGGTTTGAGATTCGAGTCCCTGTCAGCTAATGTACTGGCACCGTTTGCCCTATACAAATCTAACAGCAGATTTCACACTATAACTATAAACGCCCCTTTTTGTGAGGGGGTGAAATGCTCAATTTACTTTGTTTTCTTCCCTTTCGTTGTTATTTATTCGTTCTTGTTCATCTATCTTTTAATCTATTATTTAATTATCAGAGTGTCATCGTGGGTGCTTTAAATTTACAAGCTTTATGCAGCGTTACTGCCTACGCAAGCTCTGTATGCAAAAGGCAGTATGTGAGTGGAAGGTTTCTTGTGGTTTAAGCACTTGTGGCTTCCAATAACAATTTATTATGTCTCCAGTTTTAATACATCGTTTTATTTAGCAATAAAACTTGCCGTCGATAACTTCACATTTACTGCCTTATATAAGCGATAACAAGAGGTCATAAAATCGAAATGAGTTGACAATTATCATTGAGGCTTCGTTGCATATGGTACTTTGCTTTTTAATGACGCACTATAATATCACTGGCTTCATCTATATTATCCACGGCTTCATTTTTTATGGTGTATCGAGTTGCTCTTAACAGAGCAACGCTTTGCAAGATAATAGAGTTAGAAATTGTAATTAATCTTCCATTTACGTGCTTTTGCGGCGAATATTCTGCGCGCCATTTTAATCGCACGACGTCATTTATTGGTAGGCGTCAGTTTTCAAAAAACCTTAACTGAATTAAACTTTCTTTGAAACTTTTGCAGGGCCGTTCGTCAAGCTACGGGTGTCAATGTTGACATGAGAATTGGCATTCATTCCGGTGACGTCTTATGTGGCGTCATCGGACTACGTAAATGGCAGTACGACGTGTGGTCCGATGACGTCACGATTGCTAATCATATGGAGTCGAGCGGATCGCCTGGGTAAGATAAAGGCTTGTCTTAATTGTAGTAGTTATCGTCATCATCATCATCGTCGTCGTCGTCTTCGAGCATGTCATTGTCATGATCATAGTCATTATGCCATCATCAACGTAGTCATCGCCAGCGACACTGTAGCTATCATCAACCTATCAATGTAGTCATCATCATCAATATTATTATCGTTATTATTATCGTAATTATCACCACTAATGTTGTTACATAGTTGTAGTAGTAGTAGTAGTTATAGTAGTAGTAGTAGTAGTAGTAGTAGTAGTAGTAGTAGTAGTAGTAGTAGTAGTAGTAGTAGTAGTAGTAGTAGTAGTTGTGTGTAGTAGTTGTAGTAGTAGTAGTAGCAGTAGTAGTACAGTAGTAGTAGTAGTAGTAGTAGTAGTAGTAGTAGTAGTAGTAGTAGTAGTAGTAGTAGTAGTAGTAGTAGTAGTAACAGTAGCAGCAGTAACAGTAGCAGTAACAGTAATAGTAATAGTAATAGTAATAGTAATAGTAATAGTAATAGTAATAGTAATAATAATAATAGTAATAGTAATAGTAATAGTAATAGTAATAGTAATAATAATAATATTAATATTAATAAATTAATAATAATAATAATAATAATAATAATAATAATAATAATAATAATAATAATAATAGTAATAGTAATAATAATAATATTAATATTAATAAATTAATAATAATAATAATAATAATGTGAAAAAATAACAGTGAGAAATATTCAGTAAACTTTAGGTTTAGGTTTAAAATTGTTTAAAATATTTATGTGCATTTGTAGAAAAGTACATATAACACAAGCCACGTTGTCACAGTTAGACTCCACGAAATGGAAGGTGCACCCTGCCTTTGCACAGGATCATGACGAATTCCTAAAAGAAGCAGGAATAGAAACTTTCTTCATCATTCCACCAGAGGTAACAATCAGCAAAACATTTCGGTACCTTTTAGTGTGAAGATTGTACCAGTTTACAAAGGATTGATGTGGAATAGTATGTATGTATAAAAATTAAATGTTTGGTAGCAGGTGCTGACAATGCTTTTTATGGTCTGCTAGTAGCTAACTATTCATATGTGATGAAAATTACTAATTTGCTAATTAATTATGACGGTGATTGCCAAAACATTAATAAACCATTTTTAAACCGGTTTATCTTACCAATTATTACTCATTGCTGGTAATGAGTTGGAGAAAGGAGACACTGAAAAATTGTGGACTAGTCTGGATTTGAACTCGAGACTTGGGATTAGTACTCCCATGCTCTACCACCTAAGCTACCAGCATAATAGAGCAGGTCCAAGACTTCCTTCTTGTAGCTCACAATCCAACAGCCACCTATACCCATGTCAGTAGGGGAATACTGGTATCAATACTTTCCAAAATTAGCCGGCAACTTCTGCTAATCACAGTCATAATTAATTAATGATAGCTTTAGTTGTTAGGTAATTTGGGAAAGTGTTTTTCTGATTTTCTGGCATTTTTTCAATGTTCTAGAAGGAAGAGAAACACGAGGCTAACCACGCTGATCATGAGTTGGCTAGAGGAAGCCTTCGTGTTGCAAGCTATTTAGAATCATGGGGAGCTGACAAACCTTTTGCCAATATAACAGAGGGTACTGTTGCAAAGAACATTGAACTGACGGTATACGGATTTCTTATTTTTTTAAATTCGTCGTCATCATCATCATCATCATCGTCGTCGTCGTCGTCGTCGTCATGTTCGAAATCATCATTAGCATAAGTATACCACCACCACCAATAAGAACAACAACACCATCAATGACAACAACAGCAGCAACAGCAACACCAACGTCAGCAACAACCAGCAACAGCATCAGCACAACCATGTCTCCCTTTCATTAGTAACAGTGCAGAATAGTTTATAATGTTAAAATGTCTATAATGTCAAATTTATAATTCACTGTATGTAATATATACACATTGAGTGCATTGCTTTTGAAATTAACTTACTAATATATTTATTCGTAAATCGATTAGCACGGTTATTTTGTGGTTATACTAATGCTGTGTTCTTTAAATTATCTGCACAAATATTTCTCTTGCAGAGCTATGCTTTAGTGGAAGCAAACTTATTGCAAAAGAAGAAGACGTCTTGTTGGAATATAAGGTACTTCTCACATACATACATTATGCATAATAAGTACACTAACTGGTATCGAAAATTATTCATAAGCCTTTTCAATATAGGCGAATAAGTCTTTCATAGTTCCAGCGATTGATGATGATCGTGAAAAGGCCAAAGTTTAAGTGCAGCAGACGACGCATTTGTGTACACTTGACAGCGCCTCGCAGACCACTCTATTGTAACAGTAACAGATTTAACAGCTAGCTAGAACCTTACATAGTTCGTTTTTTCTTGTTCCCAAGCAAGATCTTGCTAGTAAATCACTCTAAGCACACATTGATAATTAGTTAAATAAAGTCCATGTAAAACAACTGAAGTTACGTAACTGATGCAGCAAACGGCTTTGCTTTGCACACACGTCACGCCATGGTTGTAGTTAAGACGCGTTGCTGTGGTACACTTAAACCTTGACCTACACTAGCTACGTGTCCGCACAACGAAACTGTGAAAATGCTTCTTGATTGTCAATTCTTTGTTTACAGGCAATGGTTCAATGCAGAAGACATACATCCTGCCTTTTTGAGCTTCCTGGATGCAGCCAAAGAAAAAGAATACCACCGTCAACCCGATCCCATGTTTAAGTACTACATCGCCTGCACTGCTGTCATCTTCTTCTGCATGACCCTCATTCAAGTCTTCTTTATGCCAAAGTAAGTTTTATTTTTAACTAATATTTGTAACTAATTTTACGTCTTTTTACATTCAATTCCATAAAGTTTTTAATGGGAAGGAAAAAAGGAATTTTAAGGGAAGCTTGGCGATTGTGTGTAGACGTCAGTTTAAAGTGAAGTATGCTCTAAAATATTGAGATCTACAACCATCTTACCAGTTCTGTGCTTGACTTTGATGAAAACTGAAAGTAAGTTTTTATTGCATTAATTTGTGTGTGATTGTACGTGTTATTCTATACATCTTGAGTGTGAAATAAAACTCAAACTCAAATTCAAGTTTAAATTTTGAGTTCAAAGAATTCAATTAAAAGCTCTATATTTGAAAGAGTAGCTGCTTAACGAATAGGAGACATTTTTGTATTTATGATTAAATATTTCCTGCGTAGCTCGTCTAATCATTAATAGCATATTTATTTTTGGCAGGCATTAAAGGAAAACCAGACGATTGTGTAAACCTTAGTTCAGAATAAAGAATGCTCTAAAATATTGAAAACTGCAATAGCTTATTTTAAATCAAAACTTAGATTAAATAATAATTACCTCGGATACTCAAATTTCGTTAAACTTTCAAAGCTACGGGAGGCTCAGTAAATCTACTGAATATAAGAATGGCAGCGGCGCGTTTTTGTCACACTCGCTTGGCCGACAAATCTAGGAGCTGTATCGTGATAAGCACGATCATAAATTGCATTGTTCGTCTCTGACGTCAGCGTGACGTAGAGTTCAATTTCGTGGCATCACGTCAATATCCTATAGCAATCTTCGTTTACACAAACGTGCTTAACGTGCAGGGAAGATTTCTGCTGTTGCATGAATTGTGGTTAGTTTGTGACATAAGCGATAGCTGTGTTCAGTTGCCGTTAATTAACTTTCCGAGGTAATTATTCAAATACTGGAAACAACTGCTAACTTTTGTAGGCAAGAAAATGTATATTTTGGACAGTAAATTAAAATGAGATTGAACAATCGTCCGGTTTTCCTTTAAAGTATGTCACAAAAAATTTGCTACACAAAGTTACATTACTCTACACCATGCTTACCTGTTTGAAAAACTTATGTAACTTTCTTAACTGTACTTTCTTAAAACAGGCGGTAAGACAGCAGTGCACTGCTATTCCAGTGTGCACCACATTGATTCACCATAAACACATTATTTATTTATTGACAATATAAAGTAATTTAAACTTTTGCTTTGAGAGTGAAGAGTGAATATTCTTTCATACTTTGTGCAATGTTATCAAAACTCGTTTTTGTAGAGTAGAATAGAAAACAGAATAGAAATTTATTTTTTACTAGGATTTGTAAAAACGTAACGTTATTTCCATTATAGTCCAAGTGTGGTTAGTAGTTACTTCATTATAGTAGTAGAAATTCATTATTGAAACAAACAAAACACATTGCAATACATCCACCTTAAAATTAGCGTATTACTTACTAAAAAACAAGAATTACTATTACTAAAAATGAGAATTTAGGAAAAGTGTTGTAAAATACACATAACAATAGATGCATAGCAAACTAGACATATTAGATACTAAAAATAAGAAATACTTTTATTAAAAGCGAGAAGTTGGGAATTATATAACTTTTCAGAGAAAAACGTAATGCCCTTTAGGGTCTCAAAGATTATAATATTTATTCACGAGCTTTCACCCTAGCGGGCCTCATCAGTTGAAAATAACAGGTAAAGTTATAAAACAGTATGTACCAATGTAAGAACAGTAAGAAACAAAAAAATTTAGATAAGCTTTCTTGATTTGAAATATAATAAATTAGAGAAAGAATATAAATAACTGCTTAGGATAAGTAAGACACAACTGGTTTTGCCCGAGTAAAATTACTTAAAGAAAGTAAAAAGAATAAACTAACATACCTGAATAGAAAGTGCTATTAACTTGAGAGTGAGGTTTACAAAATTTGACAGTTTATAAAGGCTGCACAACCGCAAGTGCCTGTGGTGTGTTACCGTGAATGCGCGTGCTCTCTCTCTCTCTCTCTCTCTCTCTCTCTCTCTCTCTCTCTCCCCTCTCTCTCTCCCCTCTCTCTCGTATTTCAAACTATCACTTCTCATTATTATAGCTAATTATGACTATCACAGGTTTTATACAGCGTTACTGCTAATGCAAGCTCTGCGCGCAATAAGACAGCATGTAGGTGATTTCAAAATGATTTTTTCAGCTTTATATAAGTAAAGAGTTTTCGTCCTTGAAACGTGTCACATCTAGTAATGGCTGGGATTAGCCTGTCAAGTCGAGACGTTGTACAGATTTGAGAAGGATAATAGTCCAGTTCTGTGACAAGTAATATCTCTCTGTACCAAAACGTTTACACGTGATTTCCATATCCTCCATTCAGAGGCAAGGACGCGGAGGCAGAATGAGGGGCAATAATAAATATTCCATTCACTGCCTCTTTGCATTTTGGACAAAAGATTGACAGTCACTACCAGATCTACAAGTAAGACAGAAAGGAAAGACGTTATAGTAAACCTACTGAAAAATTCATGAAGCTGAACGGTTGAATCAATGTCAGCTTTCCAATATTCCTCTTTACCAGTCAGATTGTTCCCATCAAATTAGCGAATTGTATTAACTCCTTCAAGACTGCGCCATTCAAAATAGGTTTTATGAAACCTATGACTTTTCGGCTACTGTATGAGAGTGTGCCAAGCACACTGTCTGCTGTACAGAGCTCCAAGAAAAGCAACCGATCAGCCAAGGAGAAATTGAAGTCGTTTCACCTGAAAAATACAATAGACTTGATACCAAAGTGTATCAGAGTGTTGGATAGTTGAAATTTTCTGCATTAGCTGATTTCACACAAGTGATACTCTACATTGCTACAGTGCAAACACTGAAGTTACTGAAAGCTTTTTTCAATTTTCGTCAAAAATTTATGTTTAATTTGTCTATGGTAATCCATTGTACAAAGTAGGCTGGGCACCTGCTTGCGGTATAATATCTTTTTGTGATAATAGTTTGTTTGCTATATGGCGCTTTTATAAAGTTGGTTTCAGCTACTGATAGTGGTGTGTTATAAAATACGCGCTTTATATAAATATAAAATGACAAGCATCTTCGCAGATAAATCAGACGCCCCAGGATGCATCATAGTAAGCCTATTGCTAAATGCAGCCTTGAATGAAAGATAAATAGTTTGCTTTCTTACGTTTCCTTTTATGCAAACTCAATCGTTTAACAAGATCTAACACAGGTGAAGAATCTCAGTACCAAATATGTCGTCGGCAGAGCTATGCCCTACTGCACTCATTCTGCCAGGCGTCAATTCAATTCAATTCAATTCATCCTTTATTTCAGCATTAACCTCGCCATATAATTCGCTAAAAAGAGAAATTTCTACACATGTACAAACACACGAAATACTGACTCCTCTAATAACATGAGCAGCAGCAGCAGGAGCAACAGCAACAGCAACAGCAACGACAACAATAACAACAACAACAACAACAACAGCAACAGCAATAATAACAACAACTACTACTTTTTAATAATAAAAAAACTAACACTGTATTTTTTTAGTTTCATAGCTACAAACTTTCTAACAATTAGTTACTAATTACAAACTTACAACTACTAACATAACTTTCTTTGTATTAATTTTAACGTATTTCTTTAACTATACAAATGTAATCGTTAAAGTTTTCACAAAAGAAAGTAAAAAAACGTGAATCAATAAGATGGTTTAGTCTAAGAAATGCTGGGAACCTCTTTTCTCGACATCGCTTTTCCCCAAAGTTTAGCTGCTGATAAAGATCTGCCTCCTTTGAACTCTTCTAATTAGAGAACCTTTCATTAGTGTAACAAAGTTAAAAAATGTTCTTGTGGTTTTGTGATTTCTTTCTCCATGAGCCGGCAACAACTAAGTTTGCATTTTTCACTGGCATAATAATAATAATAATAATGATGATGATGATGATGATGATGATGATGATGATGATGATGATGATGATGATGATGATGATGATGATGATGATGATGATGTAATAATAATAATAATAATAATAATAATAATAATAATAATAATAATAATAATAATAATAATAATAATAATAATAATAATAATAATAATAATAATAATAATAATAATAATAATAATAATAATAATAATAATAATAATAACAATAATAATAATAATAATAATAATAGTAACGCGAATACCACGCGCAAGGCAGGGCAACAGCTGGTACTATTTTTCGCAGTATCGAACTCACGACCTTTCAGACGTGAAGCAGACGCGTCCCGTCTGCTTGGCTTCCATAGCAATACTATCCAACGAATCTTTTAAACTGAAATGTCCTTTTAAATTTCACGTTGATTTTCCCCAAGATTCGCGATTGCTTTCTAATTAACTAAGCAACTCTAATTAGATTAAAACAACCTCCCAGACAGGCTGAATGACATGCAGTCAGCCATTAATGGCAAAACTTTACCCGCGATTTTAAATTAGCAATTAGTTAATTGAAGTTTGTCAGTTGATGCGAAGGCCATCTTTAATTTAAGGTAGTCACTCCTAATTATAGCAGATATTTTCAGCAATTTGTGTTTACATTATACAATGCGTCTGCTCCATGCCAGTAATTATACACTTACATGCTACTATGTAAGAAAACCCTTTACTTAAATAGAGCTAAACAAATTCACCTTAAAATTTTATATCACCTACGTGCTGTTTTATTGCATATAGGGCTTGCGTTAACTGCAATGCCACATAAGTATATCAGTAAGTATAGTAAATCAGTAGGTACGTACTCTTATAAGTTACTATATAAGATAACCTATTACTTAAACAGAGCTAAACAAATTCGTTTTGAAATTTTATATCACCTATATGCTGTTTTATTGCATATAGGGCTCGCGTTAACAGTAATGCTATATAAGACTTGTAAATTTGAAGTAAAACCGGACCGAATCTTAAATTGTAGGTCAAAACAATCTTATCTTTAAAATATTGAAAGCAAACATACTATTTTTTCAAAAATGACTTACGTGAAAGAATTATTACCACGCAAACACAATTTCACGCTCGCGCCTCTAGTTCTTCACAATTATCTTTGACCTTTTCACGATCAATCGCTGGAAATGTGAAAAGGCTTATTAGTACAATTATTTTCACATAATTTATGAGATACAATTTTTTTTCAGAGATTTGGTGCTTTACATATCCTATGGTGCTATAGTTTTTCTGCTAGTTGTGCTTTTGTGCATCTGCTGGGCTGAAAATTTTGAAGTAAGTAAAGTGACTTTAAAGGAAAATCGAACGATTGTGTAAACATTAGTTCAGAATAAAGAATGCTCTAAAATATTGAAAACTACAATAGTTTTTTTTCTAAATCAAAACTTAGATTAAATAATAATTACCTCGGATACTCAAATTTTGTTAAACTTTCAACTACGTGCGGTTCAGTGAATCTACTAAGATTGGTAATGGCGCCTTTTTGTCACGTTCGCGTGGCCGACAAATAGAAAGCGGTACCGTGATAACCATGATCATGAACTGCTGTGTTAGTTTCTTGACGTCATATGACGTAGAGTCCATTTTCGTGACATCACGCGCTTAAGCAGTAACACTTACGCAAACGCGCTTGACGCGCAAAGGAAGATGCCTGCCATTGCACAAACTGTGGTTAGTTTCTGACGTAAGCAATAGCTGTGTTCGGTTACCGTTAATTAACTTTCTAAGCTAATTATTCAAATATAAGAAACAATTGCTAACTTTTATAGGCAGGAACATGTAGAACAAGATGGAACAGACAGTTTAAAAATAGAAAGTTTTAAAACATAAAATTAATGCTTGTAAACCAAAACCGTCCATAAGTCGGCATAGTTAAAACTACGTTATTGTGCTTAAATTAGAGTAACCCAAAAATGTCAATTTTTCGTATTTTATAAAAACCAACTCTAAATATATTCGACGTTTATATTTTAGTATCAAATTATCAAGAAAATGTTCAAAAAAACCAAAAATCTAACTTTATAACCCCATACCCGTTATTCTGGCTAGAAACTAGTAGTGCAATTGTAAAAAAACTTGTATTTTCAAACCCCGATAGTAATTCATGGAAGCAGTCATTTTGCTTTGGCTTTTTCTGTTGACAAGCCCAAATCTTCGTCAGGAAGAGCCATCTACTGGATTTAAACATAACTTCAACGTGTTCTTGCAATGTCCATAGCAACCAACATTTGTATGGTTGCTAAGTGTTTTGTAGAAACACGACAAAAAACAATGGCAAACATTAACAGTGATTTTCTCAAGGTTACGTTTTTCAGTGTTCAGCCTGCACCTCAACTTCAATGTGAATTATCTCAGCTTAGAATTAACATAAAGTGATGAACTTGGTATACGAATAACTAGAAAAGCTTAGTTGCCGACTTATGCACGATTTTGCTATGCCTGCCATGTGCAAACTTTGAAATTAAAATTCACTCCATGTGCACGATAAAAAGTTTTAGCAATCTTAAAATGATTAAGGTGAGAAATTCACAAGGCATTAATGTACTTTAAATTAAGCACAAAAGAACCAGCCTGAATATCCAATCTAATGATTTTGTTTGAAAGTTTGAATGCGTTTAAAAACTGTAAAAATATACGAAAACATTTTGTTTTTTTCAATTATTAAAATAATTACTGTTGATGTGAAACCATGGACAACAGTTTTATTACTGTGTCTATAAACGCTTTATCTCTGAATTGTCATTCATATATTTTCAAGATTTCCTCTTCTGTCCTCTGTCAATACAAAACCAAGAAAAACAGACGCGAAATGCAATTTGCAATTTACTAAAGGCTACGCTTCGTTTATGTGATTCAATTTCGATGTGGGAATAACAGTGATGTGAAGTAATAAGCTTTATTTATTCCTGCGCAAGAGACTTTTGAATTGCTTGCGCATAATGAAATCAAAATGGCTGCGCAATGTTTGTCCAGTGACGGCTGAATAATTAGTGGATGCCATCAGCTACATTGGCGATGAGGAAAATGATCTATTAAAGCACAACCGGACTCAAACTGTAGGTCAAAACAATCTACTCTTTGAAATATTGAAAGGAAACGTACTATTTTTTCAAAAATGATTTACGTATAAGAACTATTACCTCACAAACACTATTTCACGTTCGTGCCAATAGTTCTTCACTGTTACCTGCATTTCGCCATTTGCTATTTAGACGGGCATTAGCGCATGCATTTCGGAAAACGCATTGCGCAAAAACAGAAACTGTACCTCTCAGTTCAGAAGTGTTAGTTTGTGACGAACTACACGTGTTCGACAACTCATGAGTGAGCACAGCGGTAAACTTGAAATTTGAATTCTTATCTTAAAATTTGCCTAGTTTTAGTACGACACACTGAATATCATAGTAGCAAAGTACTTCAATTTTCGCTTTCGCAAACACGTGCAACACGCTCGTGGAACATTTTTGCTGTTTAAAATTACATTAGTTTGTGATGTCATTACTAGTTGGGCTCGCCCGCCGTTAATTAAGTTTTTAATCTGTTATTTAATTGTGAGAAACGATTTTGCAGTATTAATCGTGTTAAAATGTCTAATTTTTACCGTACTTGAAAATGGGATAGTGCATGAAAAATCATTCTGTCATAGTCAAAAGCGATAAAAAGTTCTAGCAGTTTTAAAATGACGAAGCTGACAAAGTCGTAAGGCATTAATGTACTCAAAATTAGGCAAAATGAACCAGCCTGAATATCCAATCAAATAATTTTGTTTGAAAGTTTGAATGTGTTTAAAAACAAACAAAAAACTATAGAAATGTACGAAAAAATCTTGTTTTTTTCAATATCAATTTACACAACTCATAGGGTAAAATTTTTTAAAAATAAGTGTTGACAAATTTTAGCAATTTGGCAAACTGAACTGCTTATTAATTTTCTTATTTTATTTTATGTTTCGTGCTTTGTTGATCTTATATTTTTATTGCGTAAACTGCGCATGCGTTGCTAAAACTAACATATTTAACTGGGAAAGCAATCAACCCACCACCCACACGCTGCTACATTTCCCCTAACACCGAGTAAATTGTGATTTTTATGAAAAACATATTATAATCTAATAGGCTTATTAATGTTAAATTTTACATAGGATGGTAAGGGGAGGAATTTTTCTGTGCTGACGTCAGTATCACGTGTGATAACGAATGGACCATGGTTGAGAATGTTCATTGCTATAACAACAATGGCAGTCATAGCTGCAGCAGCTGTAGTCACCATGGTAAGAAACTCGGTCTATGCGGTAAGCTTTTCTACATGTGCGTTGTGCGCACGCGCAGTTGCTGTAGGTCAAAGGTTAAGTGTACGACAGGAATGCGTCTTGACTACGTGCGACAACATACTATTTAACTACCTACTACAACCGTCACGTGACATGCGGCAAAGCAAAATGGTTGCCACATCAGTTCAATAACTTCTGTTGTTTTGCGTGGCCTTTACGTAATTATGCGTTAGTGTGTGTGGAGTGATTTACTAGCAGGATCTTGCTTGGCAACAAGAAAAAGTGAATTAGGTAAGGTTCTTGCTAGCTCTTAAAACTGTTACTATTAGAGTAGCACGGGCTTGTCAAGTGTACACAAATCCGACGTTTGGCACATCTTAAGTTTTGACCTTTTCACGATCATAATCAATTGCTGGAACTGGGAAAAGGCTGAAATGCTTATTGCCGTATACTGTATAAAAGCATCGTCTACAAGCGAAATTTTCTTTTAAATATTTAGTGCATCGAAGCTCCGCCCACAATTGCAATTTCAAAACACCAGATAAAACACTCAGAACTTCAGTGAAAAAAACAGTTTTACTGTTTAGTTAACATTATTTCGCTATATTTTAATCCCTGTTAGCTGAGTAAATTCTTCAGGCGAGAAGGAGGGGTCAGGGAGTCGTAGAAACTAATCTTGTAAGTCCAAATAGGAGCCACTTGGAACGCTACGCACTCTGGCGGCTCGTGTAAAGGTACTATGAAACTGCAACACCACCTATTTTCACTCAATGTTATCGATAATATTGACTATAATAAACCTTTTTGTTTAGTTCTTTCTTTATACCTGTACGGAACCAGAGCATGTGAGGGTAGTACCGTTTGCTTCGCAGCCCAGCACAGTGGTGTGTTTGGCTGTTGTGCGCATGCGGCCATGCGCACATGTCTGAGATAACACGTTGTACTGCTAGCGTCTGTTGCTAGTAAGAGAAAGTACTGTTGCTCACACACAGTTTGTTGTCAGTTGTCACGTGTTTAAAAACCTATTCTTGAACTGCGGTTTTTGTTTAGGATTTTATCAAGTTTACGTTTAAATTTTTGTATGTTTGTTTGTTTAAAATTACAATTAAAAAAATTTCAACATTAAAATTACGTATTAAAGGCGCAATGGCTTAAAATTTTCTGAAGCAGCACCCCACAGTAAATTTGCTTACTAGTCACCACTGCTAGGCAGGCAGCGTAGAGCAAAGCAGTGTCAGAAGCCCTCCAATTTTGCCTCTTTATTAGCTACATCAGTCAACCCTTTGAGGCTCACTGTTCATTTGTGTGACTGATTTAGTTACAGTGACACACCCAAGGGAGTAGTGGTTTCACTTGAAATGTTTCCTGTGGAAATTTATACCTGCCGTTTGTTGTCTGAAACTAACCAAAGTTGAGTCAAATTAAACGCGCAGCAGAAGATGTTCCGAAATTGAAAAATGTCGAATGATTTGAAAGACTTTTCTACAAACCATTTACTTTTAAATGTTTAACTGTTCACCATCATTCACTATTCGCTATTCACAATTCACAATAATCGCTATTTACTAAAATTCGTTGTTCGCTATTCACTATTATCCATTATTCACTAATGGATATACACCATAATTAACTATTAACTATTGGTTATACACTAGTTATTTACTATTGCTCACTATTAATTACTATTCACTAATGGATATTCACTATAATTAACTGTTGGATATTCACTATTATTCACTGTTATTCACTATTCACTAATGGATATTCACCATAATGAACTATTATCTGTTCGATATTCATTATTATTCACTATTATTTGGATGAGCTTTCATGATTAATTTCAGTATATGTGAAAAGGTAGTGTAGTTTTAGACACGTATACACACTGACGCATTAACGTTGATTTTACTCCGCGCTTCACAGATTGATATTCGTGTAAATAACAACATTTTTAAATCACTTAGGCCGATTGTCCAGAAGTATCAGTCAAGACTTCTTCATCTACTGACGAGGGGGAAGCAAAGCTAAGTTCATTCGTTGTATTCGATGGTTCTGATGACGCTTCTCTGGGTTTGCCAAATGTTAACAGAACGGAATGCCAAGACCAATGTTACATAGCTCCGGTAAGATAGACGCTAAGAAATTATTGATTTTTTTACTTTGCAGTTGTTTAACTTAGTCACTCCATTGTTTCCATCTGCAGTGACAATATTGGTATTGTTGATATTACTACAATACTGAGTAATGCTTCATCGTCATCATCATTATCATCACCATCGTAATAATCGTCATCATCATGATCATCTTCATCACCATCAGCATCATCATCTTCATAAATTGGGCAGAGCCGCAATAGATTTGCTTTCAAAAGAATCAGTTTTTCACATAAGAAATCGCAAATTTTTTTTCAACTTAATCCCGTCTAAGTCTATTTTTTTTGCGAAATATGCTCACCTTTAGTGTAACGATAGGTTAATACTGTGTTTCAAACTGTTTGCGGTGTACTAGCACATAAGTGTTGTGACATTTAGTGGAACATCAGGCAACACAGAGGCAAAACCGTCTCACCAATTGTGAAAGCGATCACGTTTTTCATCTTTTCCTCTAATTACTCGTTAAAATCATGTCTTTCTTAATTACTTGCTGCCCCACCTGCCGGAAATCAAATCACTTTCAATGCAGAACATTTTGCTCGGTTTCTTCCAGGCGCAATTGCCCGAATCCCCTTTAAAGGACAGCCGAAACTTAATTAATTCACAAGTCAAAATAAAGTACTTAGTAGAATCTGTTTCGTTAGAACGTTATCAATCTCATCTAATAGTTTCTGCTGACTAGTTAGATGTTACTCGGGGGGGGGGATTTATTTGCAGACGCTTAAGTTAATGACTTGCCGTGAGAGGAACAGATTTTCGCTGGCGGTTATTCGAAGGACAATCGTGTCAGTTTTCACACATGCATACGCGAGTCTTGAGTACACGCAGAACATTTATCGAATACTTTAAATAATTTATAAATCCCGTCTCTGAAATAAGTTTTTCTTTGCGAGTAACAAATGAATGCAGTGGGTATTGCATTTTACGGTAACCTTGAAGGGACAAATGAATTCAGGTCTACCGTGATTGGTTGAAATGAACAGGTAGGTCTGATTCTGTCTAGAGAACAATTAATTTCAAGGCCTATTGACTGGAATTTATTTAAATGATTTCAGTCTTTAAACTTTTTGTTTGGCACAAGTGAAAGGTTCCTTTGACGAGCGTTGAAATTGTAGAGTCTGTCTGAGGTGCATCTTTGTTCAATTGGGATGGCACACATAGCAAGCCTAGTTGCTGGCCACATTTTTGCGAATAAAGCGGATACGAGAATATTCAAATTTCATTCGATCCGCGGATTTTACGGATACGGACATTTACAGTTGCGGATTTTACGGTTGCGGATAAACAAGAAAGTAATATCCGTCCAGCTCTGTACGGAATACGTACTTTGCACACCGTCCCATCAATTATCACAGTGTACTGCTCACAGTCACTGTCAAACCGAGATGGTGTACACCAGGCTTAATCCGCCGCAACTGTGACTGATGTTGTAAAGCAATTTCAAACTAGTGTTCTTACGTTCAGACTAGCGAGAGCGAGTTTTTTCTATAATTGAAATAATCCAATCGTAAACTATTGAAAACGCAACGTATTGTTCCTTCAAGTATGACTTACATCAAAAAATAATTACAACAGAAACGTAATTTCACGTTCGCGTCACCAGTTCCTTACTGGTACATGCATTTCGCCATCCACTAGTTAGATGGGCGCTAGCGCCTGCGTGCGGAGACGCGTTGCACAAAAGCAGGCGCTTTACTTCTTCACGCGATGTGTTGCACAGTTGTGATGTAGCGCACACATGTGAGCGCTTATGAGTGAACTTAAATTTTGCCAAGTTTTGTGTATCACACGGAACGTTGTACAGTAGCACTGTGTTTCAACTTTTGCAAACACGTGCAACATGCTCGCGGAATGTTGCTGCTGAAAATTGTGTTCGTTTGTGACGTCATCATTAACTAGGCTTGATTAATAATACGTAGAATAAAACAACATTCCATAAGGTAAAAATTTATCATTGATGTCATTAAAGTGAAAACAAACAGTAAGATTGGCATTGCACACGAATTTTCCAGATGGCTAACTGGTAAATTTATTCAGTATCCGCTGACACTTTTATTACCCAAGGTCATGCTGCTCATCTGCAAGTCCTAGTTTCGCAATTGCTGTCCCGCCAAGTTGCAACAGTCTTCGATGCAATCGTTTTGCCACAAAGTTAAATCTGAAAAAAAAATTATATTCAGTTTATATATTTATATTTATATTATATTAACTTATTATTTGATGGTCGGAAAGCTATGGCATTATTATAAATGTTTAAATGGATACTTTTTACCGTACTTCAATATGGGTTAGTATATTGAAAATCCCTACAATTGAGGCTTTTGTATAACAAGGATTTAATTTCGCTACGTAAATTACTTTATTGCGTGGTGTAGGTCTTATACCTCTATTTCTAAGGTCACGTGACAGCGATAATGAGATATTAATGACTTAATAACATTAATAATAGTAATATTAATGATATTAGTGTAATTACTTTAATTGATTGCATCACATGCAGCATCCAAAATGGGTATCCAATATAAATAATAATCAATGTACAAGGTGGTCCAGAAAAATGTTTCCTTCAATTTATTCAACAAAACAAAAATTTACGAGTCAAAGGAGCAAAAAAAATTTAACAGGATAACAATATATATATATATATATATATATATATATATATATATATATATATATATATATATGTATATATGTATGTTCATTGTATCAATGTTCAATGAATACGATGTATACAATGGATACAATGTATCATTGTTCAACGAATGGATACAATGTATCATTGTTCAACGAATACGTATATATAAATATATTCCGAGCTATATACATGTATATATATATTTCTTTTTCTTTCTTACGCAAATACAATTTTAAACATCACATTTCTAAGACGAAAAGTTCTGCTAAAACAAACCATAAAACTTACAACCATTCTTTTTCTTGTGTATAACATATATATATTCATTGTTATTCTGTTAAATTTTGATACATTTTTGATTTGTAAATTTTGCTTTATTAAAGAATTCACAGTTAATATTTTTTCTGGACGCTCCTGCAGGAGCGCATTAACTAACAGGCTAACTAGGCTATAGCCTAGGGCACCAAAGTTTGAGAGGCGTCACTTTTTAGAAAAAATTCTTATCCACCTCGGATAATGTGTATGCTTTCATATTCATGTAAAGGGCGCATTTTACAACACACAACAGACAGTTACTAAGAGCAGCTTTTATATAGGTGCCACATAATGAACAGGTGCAAGGTATTTATACGCGCTATGTAAATACATATAATTAATAATGACATGCAGAAACTAGGCTAATTGTGTTCCTAATACACCACAAGGAATTGTTCAATCTGCTCAATACATAAACAACCATAAAATTACAATAGAAATGGGCGGGACAGAATTATCAGCCTAGGGCGCCGTAAAGTGTGGATACGCGCCTGCGCTCCTGTACATCCCGTATGCTGATTATACTGATAGCAGTAGTGCATTTCAGTGGCTACTGACTGTTTGCCAACTGACAAAAAGCACATTGACATAAACATCATATATATTATTTTTATTTGCTTAACTGTTTCCCATTCTGCGTTGTTCATCTGGTGCATTCTTTTTCTTCTTTTCAGTACTATGTGTTCAGCTGTTTGCAAGCACTGCTTGTTTGCTCTGTTTTCCTCCATGTGAACTTTCTAGCCAAGAGCTTCATAAGTCTGTTAGCTGCTGTACTGTATATCGTCACGTTCAACGTGTTGAGGAGGGATATATTTGTCGGTGATGGAAGCGGAGGGTAGGAAAAATTACGTCTAAAAATTATGATGTATAGTTTATAGTGTAAGCCAAGAACAAACTGCGTTGCAAAAAAATTTTCACGTGACGCAAATAATCATCATCGTAAGAAGCCAGAAGACAAGTAAATGAAACAAACGAATAACAAGTCAACAAGTAAGCAAGCAAGCAAGCAAACAGTCAAACAAGTGCACAACCAAACAGACTGATGAAGGAACTAATGTATAAACGAGCATGCAAACGCACAGACAGACAGACAGACAAATTCAGACAGATAGGCAGATTGACTGACTGACTGACTGACTGACTGACTGACTGACTGACTGACTGAAGCGAACAAGCACGTAGTTGTTAATAAACAATCAAACAAGATATCTACTAGTCAATCAACTTTGTACACAAACGAAAAAAACACAAAGATTTAACTTTTCACAACGTTCTATGTTATCGGTGATTAATTTTTCACTTTTCCAGCGAGGTCCTACTGCTACAGCCTGTGAGGTACACAATCTACGTGCTATTGTTCTTCGTAGCTCTACATGTCATGGTTAGAAAGGTAAGAACGGACAGACAGACGGACGGACGGACGGACAGACAGACAGACAGACAGACAGACGGATTGATTTCCCTCCCAGAATCTTCTAATAAACATGAAAGTGTGTTAATCCTGGTGAATTCTGTGAATTTCTTTTAGTTCATTCTTAAAAGAGTGAGAAAAGTGAAGCAACAAAAAGAAGTACGATGAAGAGTCAATGAAAAAGAAGTAGGAAGTGGAGTTAAAGAAAAAAATTAATAAAGAAGATGAGTGAAAAAGGGATGAGTGAATAATAATAATAATAATGACAGCGATGACGATGACGATGGTGATGGTGATGATGATAATAGTGATGATAATGATGACAGCAATGATGATGTCGATGATGGTGGTGATGGTGATGATGATGATGATAATAGTGATGATAATGATGACAGCAATGACGATGACGATGATGATGATGATGGTGATGATAATGATGACAGCGATGACGATGACGACGACGACGATGATAAGTTGTTCTTAATTGTGTGATATGTTATTAATGGTAGACTTTGGTATGTTAATTATATTGAAATGATTCACTAATGCTGTTAATCTGTAGATCCTAGTGACCAAGCTACCAAAACTGTTCAAATTATTAGTTGTAAATAAAGAAGCCAAGTGTCCTACTTCAATACGAAACTCATATAGAAGGGAAGATATTATTAGCAATTTCAATAATAGGTGGCACCACCAACTTAGGATGTTTTTCAGTTGAATTCTACAATAATGACAACGAAAACGATGACTACGGTGACAACGTCGACGACGGCAATTTTGTTGATGATTGACTTAGCTAATTGGTTTTGCTATCGTGGTGGTGATTGTTTTTTCTGGTATTACGTTGCAGACGGTATTATGATAATAATGACAATGGTGAAATGGAGCGAAAAGATGGAGGAAGGGAGTAATAATAAAAAGTAAATTTGGAAAGGCAGGCGAAGGACTGTTGTTGTTGTTGTTGTTGTTGTTACTGCTACTGCTGCTGTTGCTGCTACTGCAGCTGCAGCTGCTGTCACTGCTGCTGTTGCTGTTGTTGCTGCTGTTGCTGTTACTGTTGTTGTTGTTGTTGTTATTGCTGTTGCTGTTACTGTTGTTGTTGTTACTGTTGCTGTTGCTGCTACTGCAGCTGCTGTTAATGCTGCTGTTGCTGTTGTTGCTGCTGCCGTTGTTGCTATTTGCGACTGATTAAATCAATCTTATATTTCTAGATTGAATATACGTCGAGGTTAGACTTCTTATGGAAGACGAAGTTTCAATCAGAGCAGGAAGAGGTCGAAACAATGGGATCTGTAAATAAAATTTTGCTGGAAAATATTTTACCTGCGCACGTAGCTGCGCATTTTCTTTCGCCAAATAGAAAAACTGATGTGAGTTGCGTCACACCATTTTTTATTCACTGTTATGTGTTGGTGTTTCTAGATCAAAATACGTAGTACTTCATTTTAATTGCTATCAAATCTTTCTTTTGTTAGAACTGTTAATTTTCGAGTTCGTTTTTTAAATTTATTGTTCGTGACCAACATAATAAGCCTTTTCAAGGTTTTGTTGTGCGCACGCGCAGTTGCTGTAGCTGAATCATTAAGTGTGCCACAGCAACGCGTCCTAACTACAACTGTCACGTAACATGTGGGTAACGCAAAGCCGTTTGTCGCATCGCATCAGTTCAGTAACTTCAGTTGTTTTACGTGATCTTTAGTTATTTATGCATTAGTCTGTGCGTAGAGTGATTTACTAGCAGGATCTTGCTTGGGAACAAGGTAAAGTAAACTAAGTAAGGTTCTAGCCAGCTGTTAAAACTGTTACTATTACAATGGCATTGGCTGCGAGGCGTTGTCTAGTGTACACAAATGTCTTGTTTGGTACACTTAACCTTTGACCTTTTCACGATCATCATCAGCCGCTGGAAAAGTGAAAAGGCTTATTAATGAAACCAAAAGCAGCCATCTGTTAACAACAATTTTATTGAATTGAACTTCATTGGCTAGAACGATTCAGTCACGATTTCCACATGCATAGCCATCATGAACTACAATTTTGTTTAATAACAGTTAATATTGTGCATAGTTAGTTTATACTGTTAATTTAGTTTTTGATACATCAGTCTTACTTTCAGGAATTGTATCATCAGTGTTACAGCAGTGCAAGCGTTTTGTTTGCTTCCATACCCAATTTTTTTAAAGAATTTTACCATCAGAATGCAATAACAAAGGACGGATTGGAGTGTTTGCGAGTACTGAATGAGATTATATATGATTTTGACAAGGTATGTATGTATGTACAATTATTTTTTATACCGTTGTTGTTTAATTTTAATATTAGTACCTTTCTGAGATTTTAAAAACATCGAAAATTTATAGTTGAAACAAACACAATTTTATTGAAACTTTTATTTTACAAAGTTAAAAAATCATGTCAAATGTTTCGACAGTGTTACTGTTGTCATCATCAGCGGTAATTTTTTACAAATGTACAAGCTGTTTATGCAGTAATTATGTATTTACAAATAGTCAAGTATGTGGTGAGTAAACAGACTAGTAGAAAAGAAATTGATACAGCAAATTATGCACAGTCTTAAATAATTGTAATCAAAAAAGTGTCTTAAAAATTTGTGTTTAAATTTACACATAATGCCTAAAACCTGTAATTTCATGATTCTTAACTTTTGTTACTCAAATGAAATATGTACATTATGAATAAGAAGCTAAAATTTTAATCAGAATCTTAAAATTATCTTAATCAATTGTAATGATTAATTATGATCAACATGTATAGATAGCTAATTAATCTGTTATGCTAATTAATATTTGTTTTGTTTAATAGCTTGTAAATTAGTGGATTATTTGGACAATCAATCCTGCAGAATTTTGTAAATGGGATTTATTATAGAAACTATTGTTGAACAAATCTGGTATTTGTTTTATAAAGCAATACATAGAAGGCCCACTGGAATAGTATCAGTCATAAAAAATCATTTTTTGTATATATTACACAGATTAGTGATAAGGACAATACATCTCAAGTAATCCCTTTAAAAATTCTTGGAAAGTTCATTATCAGGCCTCAAGTCACAGGTGCATAGTTAGTGAAAGATACTGTACACAATGCGACCCAAACGAATAAGAAATAGAAGAGGAAACACATTTGCACTTGCACTGCAGTAGATATGAGCGACTAAGAAACACGGTTTATACAGAAATTAGCTCTCTATATCCAAAATTTACTTACTTATCAGATGATATCAAACTTTAATTACTATTAGGCTGAAACGATTCTGAAATTCTACAAATTGCTTGTAATTTTGTTTTAAAATGTTTCAGTTCTAGTATGTAATAGTAAAAAAACGAACTATATACATATAACTAACATCAACTAACATCACTTATCTAAATTAAATACTATATGTGTATGCAACTACATTAAATTTGCATTTATGTACATATATGTTGTACGATTGGGTTTATACATCAAAGTTTGATGTTCTGTCTTTAGTTTAAATTATTGAATTTGACTTGCAATATTGTATTCTTAGTATATGAGTTTATAGCGTTATATGTGTATGTAAAAAGATAATCAGTGTGTGTGTATTATGTGAATTGTAATTGTAACTGTAATTATCGAATAAAATATTTTTTCTCAGTTATTGTTGAAGCCAAAGTTTTGTGCAGTTGAGAAGATAAAGACGATTGGTAGCACATACATGGCGGCAGCTGGGCTGGTACCAGGACAAGAGAGTAAACAGTTGGTAAGCAAACAAACAATGAAATGACAAATTGCACGATATGCAGCATCACAGTATAATAAGTTAAGCAACAAAAATGTCGTTATAACAAGATGAATTCATTACAGTGACACAAAAAGTCATTATAACGAGATAAAAGTCATTATAACGAGATAAAAAGTCATTATAATGAGATAAAAAGTCATTATAACGAGATAAAAGGCATTATAACGAGAAAAAAGTCATTATAACGAGATAAAAAGTCATTATAACGAGATAAAAGTCATTATAATGCCATAAAAGGCATTATAACGAGATAAAAAGTCATTATAAAGAGACAAAAAGGCGTTATAATAGGGAAAATTCATTGTAAAGAGACAGAAAGTCGTTATAATGAGATAAATTTATTATAATGAGACAGAAAGTCGTTATAACGAGATAAAAAAATCGTTGTATGTGAAAAATGTCATTATAACGAGATAAAAAGTCGTTATAGACAATATAAATTCATTATAATGTGATAGAAAATCGTTATAATGTGATAAAATGTCGTTATAAAACATAAAAAGTTATTATAACGATATAAAAAGTAGTTATAACAAGACAGAAAGTCATTATAACGAGAAGCCAGCCTCGTTTTTTTTTGTTCAGAGTTTTCTTACAATGGCCCTAATATGCTAAGAGAGGGAAAATTTTGTCAAACAATTAATAAAGCATTTAGCGACAGTATAGCAATTGGACACGCATCCACTTTTTGAAAAAGTACATCAAAGAAGTTGATCAAAAAGTATGAAAATTAAATTTCACTACTTTTAATTTTATCTGTTTCCAGAATCCGGATCATCACGTGATCGTGTTACTGGAGTTTGCATTTGCTATGATGACTGTTCTTAATCAATTTAACAAAGATAGTTTCAACGAATTTCGATTACGAATGGGTAAGTACTTTTGAATGGAAGAATATTTCTAAGATCGGTTTAACTCTCTTTCTTTTTTTCTTTTTCCTTTTCTTTCTTTCTAGTTTCTTTTCCTTCTGCCTGTCTGTCTTTCTTTCTTCCTTTTCTGCTTATTTCTTTGTATTTTTTCTGTTTGTCTTTTTATTTATTTATTTACTAATTGACTTCGTGATTCTGTGCACAAGACTTAGTGTGATATTACATTTATGGGAAGTAGTCACTTTGGCCAAAGAAAAACTTGTCGAAAAGGAAACGTGCAGAGAGAGAGAGAGAGAGAGAGAGAGAGAGAGAGAGAGAGAGAGAGAGAGAGAGAGAGAGAGAGAGAGAGAGAGAGAGAGAGAGAGAGAGAGAGAGAGAGAGAGAGAGAGAGAGAGAGAGAGAGAGAGAGAGAGAGAGAGAGAGAGAGAGAGAGAGAGAGAGAGAGAGAGAGAGAGAGAGAGAGAGAGAGAGATTTGCAGCTGAATACATATAAGAATTTGCATTTATTATGTTACAGTTAGCTTTCATTGGTAAAGGCAACAAAACTGGATTAGCACTTATTTAGAAATCTAATAGTCATTTATATACGTCAGGTTTAAGCCACGGTGAGACCATATCTGGGGTAGTTGGTGCACAGAAACCTCAATATGACATTTGGGGCAACACCGTTAACCTAGCCAGCAGGATGGACAGCACTGGTGTTGTGGGACGAATACAGGTCAGGGCTGGACTAAACTAATTGTAATTAATGTAACAATGAGCCTTTTGCAGTATCGTTGCGTGCACGCGCTGTTGCTGTAGGCCAAAGGTTAAGTGTACCACGGCAACGTGTGTTAACTACATCCGTTACGTGACATGTGGGTAAAAGAAAGCCGCTTGCCGCATCAGTTCAGTAATTTCAATTGTTTTACGTGGACTTTAGTTAATTATACATTAATCTGTGTGTAGAGTGATTTACAAGCAGATCTTGCTTGGTAGTCAAAAACAAATGAACTAATTAAGGTTCTAGCTAGTTGTTAAAACTGTTAATATCACAGTAGCGTAGGCTGCAAGGCATTGTCAAGTGTGTAAGTGCTTTGTCTGGTGCACTTAATTTTTGAACTTTTCACTATCATCATCAATCACTGGAACTGTGAAAAGACTTATTATTGCAAACCTGTTCAAAATAAAAAGTGTTGACAGTTGTAATTTTTTCTAGAGATGAGACAATAGTTATGTAGATATTGCAGTTTCTGTGTATTTCAGCGCTTTTGGAAACTGTTTGTGTTGTGTTATGCAAAGCTAACTTTTTATTTCTGACATAAATGCATTTCTGTTGCAACATTTTGTGACATTTTTTCTGAATAAAAACTACAGTTCGTATACAATTAATAAATAAATTATTTAGATAAATAGTACATTCATAAATACCAGCGCTTTTGGAAACTGTTTGTGTTGTGTTATGCAAAGCTAACTTTTTATTTCTGACATAAATGCATTTCTGTTGCAACATTTTTTCTGAATAAAAACTACAGTTCTTATACAATTAATAAATAAATTATTTAGATAAATAAATAAATAAATTGATTAATAAATAATCATCATCATTTATTTTCACAGACAACAGAAAACACAGCTAAATTTCTGCAAGCAGCCGGCTATGAGTGCGAATGTCGTGGTGAAATCCATGTGAAAGGACGAGGACTTCTCACAACTTATTTTATTAGAACTCCAACAGTTGACTACAGTGGATGGTGATTGCAGTAGGAGAAATCTTTGAGCGCGGCAGTGTGGATCACAGCTTTTTGAGAACACAGCTTGTGTTCGGATGTTCGTGACTTTTGCCCTACACAACCACGTGTTATAGTAAACATTGGGCATTAGTGATGCAAAAACAGGCAATAAGGGCCTTTGACAGATTGTTATTGATAGCATTTTTGATTCGTGTTGAATGCAATTATTAACACGAATCAACTGTGAACATGGAAAAAAGAGTAGAGGCTGCCAATGTTGTTGGTGGAGAGGCAAGTCAAGCAGATTGTCTGACTAAATAATCGTATGGAAGCGTATAAGGGCCATTGTAGAAAAAACACTGAAAGAAAAACGAGATTGGCTTCTCATTATAACAACTTTTTATATCGCTATAGCAACTTTCTAGCTCGTTATAACGACTTTTATCTCGCTATAACAACTTTTTAACTCGTTATAACGACATTCTATCTCGTTATAACGACTTTTATCTTGTTATAACATCTTTTTAAATCGTTATAACAACTTTTTAATTCGTCATAACGACTTTTTATTTCGTTATAATTGCTTTGTCTTGTTATAAAGACTTTTTAACTCGTTATAACGACTGTTTTCATTCACAATTTCTTCTGTGGCAATAATACTCTTCCATATGATTAGCAATTATTCCATTTTTTCTCATGCATTTGCAATGCGGATGATTATATGAGGAAAATATATATCTTTTTTATAGGCGACGTGAACGTGCTATAATGAAATACTGCTCTTAAAGGAAGACCGGATGGTTGTTTAGACTCAATCTCTTCTCAATCTCAGACTCAATGTCCAAAATATATATCTTTTTGCCTATAAAAGTTAACAATTGTTCTTTATATTTGAATAATTAGCTCAGAAAGTTAATTGACGGCAACCGAACACAGCTATTGCTTACGTCAGAAACTAACCACAGTTTGTCCATTGGCAGGCATCTTCCCTTGCGCATCAAGCACATTTGAGTAAGTGTTACTGCTTAAATGCGTGATGTCACGAAAAATGGGCTCTATGTTATATGATGTCAGAAATTAACACTGCAGCTCATGTTCATGGTTAACATGGTGCCACCACCTATTTGTCGGCCATACGCATGTGACGAAAAGACACCGCTGCCAATCTTAGTAGATTCACTAAGCCGCGCTTAGCTTTGAAAGTTTAACGACATTTGAGTATCAGAAGTAATTATTATTTAATTTTAACTTTGGTTTAAAAAAAAGCTGTTGTAGTTTTCAATATTTTAGAGAATTCTCTATTCCGAACTAATGTTTACACAATCATCCAGTTTTCCTTTAAAGCAACACACATTGTGCAATGGAAGTAAATGAGTCAGATGATAAATCATGCAAACTTTCAGTTTACAAAAAAAGTGACAGAGTTCGACTCAGATCTAATTCAACCATGCAGAATAGTGCAGCAGCGTACATAAATGTTTTGATTTTCTGCAATGATAGGTTTTTATTTCGTGTGATAACAAAGCAGCAAAACTGTGTACAGAATGGTGCATAAACTTTGTGCTATACAGATCAGAACAGTGCAGTAACAGTACAGAACATCTACGTCAGTTAAAGTTTAGTACAACGAAATATTGCTGAAACAATTGAGAATTTATCATGCCCTCAAAATTTTGTGTGGACGCCTCGTACCTTGGACTGTTCAATTCAGTTTTAAATTCAATTCAAATTTTTATTTCAGTAACTAAGACTATATAAAATACAAGTGCAGTGACAAACAAAATAAAAAATTACAAGATTATAATCAAGCCGATTAATTGTCTGGCTAAATACTTATATGGAAACGTATAAGGGCCATTGTAGAAAGGACCGCAAAAGAAATACGAGATTGGCTTTTGATTATAACAACTTTTTATCTCGCTATGACGACTTTCTTAAGTCGTTATAACAACTTCTTAACTCGTTATAACAACATTTTAATTCGTTATAACAACTTTCTATCTCGTTATAATGATATATATATTAGCTTTTAATTTACTAACCCTGTGCATATATATATATATAATATATAGCATTATATATATATATATGCACAGGGTTAGTAAATTAAAAGCTAACTAAATGTTAGAGATAAATTATGTAGTAATTCGTTCCATTTCAAGCAAGAGCAACACAAGTTTATTTGATGAATTAGCAATTATAATACTAATGCCAGTGTACAATAGTACCTATTTCGAACGATATAACATGATCTTCTACGAATAAGACTAAAATGTGGTAGAGATAGGTTTACACACATGCCAGAAACACCGTAGTCGTACTTTAAGCAAAACAGTTTTCTGATAACCTTAGTTGTGTGCAATTTAAATGTCAGTCGATCACAACGTGATTTTCAGTTTGGGTTTCTCCACAACTACATAGTCCATGTCTTCTATCTACGTTGCGCCATCTATCGATTTCAACTTGAAATAGCGCGCCTGGAGTCTCAAACGTGTACAACACAGGTGTTGATACATTCGCTATTGTTTCAGCGGTACTTTGATACAATAAACTGTTCAAAATCTACTGTATACCATCCCGTATTTGCTGATATCGCTACTTCTTTCTTCTACTTAAAATAAAGTACTTAATTTAGGCCTAATTTAGACTGAGTTGTCGTCAAACCTTATTGACCAATGGGTCTTTTACTGTTCCTTCTCAGTTGCAATGAAATGTAGAAATAATTATGTCGAATTCTAACTGCTATTGAGAAAATAAAGTTGAATTGAATAGATTTATACAAACGAATTTCAAATGACAGCAGTTTAAAAACACAAACGAGATAAAGTGTTACTTCTTGTAAAGATTTTGTGCTAAAACAACTTATTCTCGTATCATTCTCACCTTCCCTGATGTTGTGAATATTTTATTTTGTCATCATTTTAAAAGTATTGTTAAGTCTAATAATTATATTCTATTTGGGTATCGCATAATACGAACTTGTTCATAATCGCTCGTTCATAATTACTACATTTGTTAAACCACGCACTGATGTTATTAAAAATAAAACAATTTAATAATTTTTGTCGAACACGAATATTTATAATTTTGTTCATTGTTGAATTGTTAGCTCGGGTGTTAAACTTAGTTGTTAGGGCAGTTTTCTAGTAAATATGGAGTCCCTATTTCTTTATTATTTTGATTAGCAGTGGAATGATCGAATTTCTGAGGAAACTAAATGTATAAAGATTTGAACCCAATCCGTATTTGAACTCGAGAGAGAGAGAGAGAGAGAGAGAGAGAGAGAGAGAGAGAGAGAGAGAGAGAGAGAGAGAGAGAGAGAGAGAGAGAGAGAGAGAAAGCGAGAGAGGCAGAGAGGAAGAGAAAGAGGGGAGAGAGAAGAGAGACAAACAGAAGGAGAGAGAGAGAGAGCGCACGAAAGAAAGAGAGAGAGCGAAAGAGAGAAAGAGGGGGAGAGAGGAGAGAGAAAGAGAGAGAGAAAGCGAGAGAGAGAGAGAGAGAGAGAGAGAGAGAGAGAGAGGGGGAGAGAGAGAGAGAGAGAGAGAGAGAGAGAGAGAGAGAGAGAGAGAGAGAGAGAGAAAGAAACAGAAAGAGAAAGCGAAAGCGAAAGAGAGCGAAAGAGAAAGAAAGACAAGAAAGAAGGAAAGAGAGAGAGAGAGAAGAGAGAGAGAGAGAGAGAGAGAGAGAGAGAGAGAGAGAGAGAGACAGAGAGACGAAAGAAATACTCTTGTTAATTTTATTATTAAACTTGAAATCCTTCCACGTTTCTACCTTGTCTAACAGACACAAGAAACTAGCCGACAGCTCACTGCTCAGGAACGTGACTATTGCACTAATGTCACGCTTAACTCAAACTACTTTATTTACCGAGCATCTACCTTGCGCCTGTCAGAATGGTGGAGGAGCGTGCAATCGCCAAGATTTTTGGGAAGGTTTTCCTCCTGCGTGGAGGAGGAAACGTTGAACAAACACGCCTCCGGCCACTGAATAAAGAGAAGAACCACGGGAGAGATGTACCACAAGGGGCGTTAAAAAATTACCCAGGTTAAATTGGCAAACGAAATATTAATCTAACTTCATCACGTAGGTGCTACGGGTAATGATTAAGTAACGTTAAAGGTGGAAAAGGTATGCAGTGATCAATCCATATCCATATGTCTCACTGCAGCCGCTAGCATTGACCCGCCCTCTGGTGAGGGTACGAATTAGGCAGACCGAACCAATCCGAACTGAATGCTGTTATTATATCTGTCATTCTTCCTCCATTCCGATGCTTATATGCAACCAGTCGAGAGATTTGCCAGTCTACTAGACGGGCGGTGATCAGTAACATTGTCGAAAACGTCCAGCAAAGCAGGTTACGTAACCACCGACGTCGTTCTAATCAATTAATCGCTTCTTAGTTATGACTCGAATTTAACCCTTTCCGAATCAGCGCGGGGGAAATTATTCCTGTTACAAGGTTTTTTGAACTTATTTAACACAGTTGCTCTTGATATAACATCCTTGAATCTGTAATATACATCTTAAAACATTTCGAAGATGTAAATGTTAATATTCTGTGTTGAAACGACACAGTGCTACAGTGTTTGTACACAATCCGTGCCGCAGTGTTTGTGTTCTCTTCAAATAGATTCAGTGCTAGCTAGGGTGAGGGTGCTACTCACATTCAGTGCCAGCTAGGGTGAGGGTGCTACTCACATAGATGCCATATTTCGATCGTTTTTTGGGACATCCTGTCCCTAGGGAGGAGGAACAAGAGGAGGACGAAGAATACGAGGAAGAGGAGACAGACGAAGATCGCCACATCATCGCTGATCTCACTCATCAAAAGGTGAGTAACAGAATGAGTAACTTAGTGAGTAATTTAGTGAGTAAATGAGGGAGTAACTGTGTGACTGCTGCTGAATCAGCTGGTGACCAGTAATAAACTCACAGGGAAGAAGTCAAGGAAAGAGACACAGAAAGATTCACACTTTCGGCGAGGATAAAGTCATAGAAAAAGTGACAATTTTGACGAGTAAAAGTCACAGAAAAAGTCACAGAAAAAAATCACAAATAATTTTACCCAGAATTAGGGTTCGAGTTAGGATTAGGCTTAGGATTCGGATTAGCATTAGGAGTGGGGCTAGGGTTAGGGCTAGGGTTAACATTAGGCGTGGGGCTACTTCTTCTTGCCTGTGCCTTTATTCCTTTGACATTTTTACTTTGATTTTTGTTTCGGTGACTTTTTAACTGTGACTTTCTTACCTGTAATGTTGTCCTTTGACTTTTCCTGTGACTTTTTTCAGTGGCTTTTTTACCTGTGACTTTTTTACCTGGGTACAGAACAGAAGCATATGTGCTGTTAATTGGCTCTATCTACTGTACAGCGTAGGCATCAATTTACTTTAACTTAGAAACAAACCTATTTTAGCTGTGATATAAACCTGTTTGCAATAAAATTCTGAACATGAAATAAATCTGATAATGGAGCTAATAAGAAATAAAGAATAAATGAAATAAAATTATTTTTAAACCGTAGTTGTACAACCAGCCTGCATTCCACGAAGAATTTAATAAGCTTATTCGGGGTTCTCTTAATCCTTGTCTAACCTAACGAGACGTTTAAAGCTTTAGGGTATTCCACTATTCCAGCTATTATAATTTGCCCAATTTGTCCTTTGAATTCTTGACGTATTTTGACTGCAGTACTTAGTTTGCAAGTATGTTCGAAATAGCTGAATAATTCAACGATGACAAAGTATTATTTAAACTTCGTTGTAATAATAAATAATAAGTGTTTATGACAGCTTATTTAATTTATCATAGAAATTGCCGTAGGTCGAGTTTCACCCTTCCGCGTGAACAAGGACTGTTTGTATTTTACAATAGAACGACCGGTATTTCAAGCTACGTATTTGTGTTCAAGAATTTGAAAGTATTTTCCAAACTGTATACACTCATTATTATTAAATGAATTGAATGTCTAGAAAACGCGCGAAAAGTTGAATTTGAAATCGTGGTGTAGACGCTTGAGCAACAAGTATTATTCAGTTATTATTATTATTATTATTATTATTATTATTATTATTATTATTATTATTATTATTATTATTATTATTATTATTATTATTATTATTATTATTATTATTATTATTATTATTATTATTATTATTATTATCATTAAAATGATTATCGTTATCATTACCATTATCATCATCATTATCATCATTATCATTGTTATTATCATTTACATTATCATTATCATTATCACTGTCATTATCATTATCCTTATCGTTATATTTATCGTTATCATTGTCGTTGTTGTTGTCGTTGTCGTTGTCGTTGTCGTTACCATTGCCATTGCCATTGCCATTGCCATTGCCATTGCCATTATCATTATCATTATCATTATCATTATCATTATCATTATCATTATCATTATCATTATCATTATCATTATCATTATCATTATCATTATCATTATCATTATCATTATCATTATCATTATTATTATTATTATTATTATTATTATCATTATTATTATTATTATTATTATTATTATTATTATTATTATTATTATTATTATCATTATCATTATCATTATCATTATCATTATCATTATCATTATCATTATCATTATCATTATCATTATCATTATCATTATCATTATCATTATCATTATCATTATCATTATCATTATCATTATCATTATCATTATCATTATCATTATCATTATTATTATTCAATAATTATTACATGCTTGAGCTTTTGTTTTTTATCAAACTTGATTCAATTCGTATTTGTTGCTACTCAACAATACAGTTTATATATAATTTATTCCTGCCAACATTAATTTTAACAAACTTAGGAAACTCAATGTATCAGCACCGAAGCTGTTTAATATGATACGAGCTTTCTACTAAACTTAATCTTATTTATTTTGATGTGATTCACAGAAAATGTGCATACAGTTTATACGTCAGGCTGAAAAAATAGTGAGGAATCAATTAGTCAGCCAGTCACCACGAAAATGATTTACCTGAAAATAAAAACTCATAAGTGAAAAATGACCAGCTGTAGCACTATTACAAAAGTACAAACCCTAAGTAGGGTAATGGGAAGGGTTTGAAGGGGATATGGGGAGGGGGCTGCAGGGGATATACTCCACCCGGTTTCTATGTTAAAAAAAGAGGCGTAATAGGAAAAAGGAGGTTTCAGTGCAAATACCTTTACTGGTTGTTCTAAAGCTTGGAACAAAAGCAAATTTGGGCGCGGAGGGGTGACCCAAATTCACCTCACCATGCAAAAAGTCCCCATTCAAACTAAAGCAGTGTGCTTTTACTTTTAAGAGCTACTTTTTACCAAACAGATGTAAGGTAGGTCTATACGTGAGCACAAACGTTGAACGATTAAATACACGAAAGAGCAAGCTTCTAGGAATCACAATATTTGTTGAGCGACAATCGTTTTGGCTACTGTGGCCATTATCATACCAAAAACCAAGCCAAAAAACAAGAATAAATAATATATAGTTTGTGTCTTTGTATCATTAATGCATACCATGTTTACTGAGAGACGATCGTTTCGGCTACTGTTGCCATTGTCAAACTATAAATTCTGCCAAAAAACAAGGATAAATAATATATAGTATGTGCCTTTGTGTCAGGAATGCATTATTTATTCTTGTTTTTTGGCTTGGTTTTTAGTTTGATAATGGTTACAGTAGCCGAAACGATTGTCGTTCAATAAACATGTTATGCATTAATGATACAAAGACACAAACTGTATAATTTTATTCTTGTATTTTGGCTTGGTTTTTAGTTTGATAATGGCTACAGTAGCTGAAACGATCGTCGTTCAATAAACACGGTAGAAACGTGAGATACAGAAAGAAAAATAACCGTAACTCCAGTCGTAAATGACTCTATGACTAGTATTGTAAACTTTGTCTTTCGAGAAAGCAGTGTGTATGTCTAATCACGTTGTTAAAAGCACTCAGGGTTAAAACTCACGACAGCAGATGTTCTGAAAAACAAGTGTTTTGCTTTGTACTGTCAAAAACCTGTTCGCCTTTGTGTAAAATGTATATTTTCTCCATTTTAGGTTCAGCGAAGAGAGCGTCGGTTGATTGACAGGACGACATTCCGGGGAACCGTTTTAGTCGGAAAACTCTTGGAACAAAATCCTAATTTTACATCGCGCACAAGAGCCGTTCGCTTCGCCCAAAAACTCCTGCACATCGGACACATACGAGAAGTCAACGGAAAACGCCGTTTCCTGGATTCGAACCACTCAATTTACTACTGGACCGACGAGACGTTGGTGGCCGACGCCAAGAAGCGTTACAAGATGATGACGACAACCAGGCATAATCTCAGCGAAAACGTGTCAAACGTTATCGATAGGAAAATTCTGGAATATCAAGATCGCTTTAGGAAATTTTATGAAGCAAGCGATCGAGCCAGCACTAGTTCGAGTTTTTACACGGACAACCATTATAGCCCAGGGTCACGTGATAGCATTGATACTGACTTGAATGGTTATGATGAGTGCAACGACACACGTGTAATAAACGTCGCGCAAAATAGACATAGTTTTGATGGCGTGTTATCTTCAAATGTACCCAGTTATGACGTGAACGTTACACGCGACGGTACGCGCGCGAACGCTGTCCGGTACGCGAACAGGACGGATTCCGATTCGTACGATTATTATCCCGATTCGGGCGACAGCAATCTGATGGATCGCATGAGTAGAATGAACACGGAACACAGAGACGTTGTGTCCAAGTATGAAGAGAAAATTAATGGGTTAATGACGAAAATGAACGAATTGAAACGGATCGCCGACACCCTGGAGAAATCCTCGAAAGTTACAGGAATGAATGGTGTCAATGTTAAACAAATGGAGTCTAGCAAAGACAATGGTGAGTCAATTTAAAAAACTTTATTCTTTTTATTGAACATTTGATCTATTACAACTCAATGTCAGGCCAGATTGTTCTACAGGCTATATATTATTCTTTAGTGTAGGTTCCTAGAGCCCTCATGCTTAGGGAGAGGTGGGCTCAATCTTTGGTAACATTTGATAAAATCCACGATAAACTAAGCTTATAACTCATTATTTTAATATCGTGTTATTATTATTATTTAATTAACTTATTAATAATTTAAATATTATTATTTAAAGTAACGCTTTGGTATTGTTATAGGTGTAATGATGCTTACTTTTTACCGTACTTTAAAATGGGTAGATTGTGAAAATGGTCCTGTTTTCCTTTAAACATCTTCATTTCATTACTCAAAATTATAATGATTTAGATTTTCATGAAACGACTGAACGTTTATTTTCAGCAAAATAAAACTTGTTCATTATCTGGCAAATAAGTTTTGCATAAATTTCCTGCGTTTAGCAAAAGTCTGTTTTTTCACTATGGTTGTGTTGAAATGTGTGCTAATTTGGTTTGCAATAAATAGTAAGATTGTGGTATTTCTTAAAGAATATTTTTATTGACAAACAAAAGATAGCTATCCTAGTTTATTTAAAGAATTTGCAGTAAGTTTACTTCAAGTTATGTAAATGTTGCTAAAATATTTCACGAGTAAAAATATTCATGACGGGTGTGGGCGTTTTAGAGGGTGGCTCCGTTTGAGGGGGGTAATAATCTGCCGCTGCTCACAGTGTTTAGAATTGTGTTTTTGTAGATAAAGTAATGGAACCCATATTCTGTCACGTGACACAATGTCCTAAAAGCGGAAACAATTGAAATTTTTCTAGAAAAAATTCCCTTTAACTTTTCCATGCTTCTCAACTTTATATGATTGCGAGTCGTAAGATAAAAATAGGGAGAAACTGGATATGGTTGATCAACAATTTGTAAAATTGTATTTGTGAATGGACATTTTTTATTAAATCTATTGCAATTATGTGTTGAAAGTTTCCAGACAATTATTGCCACTGCAAAGGTGGTTTGTGATAATACAAGTGATAATTAGCGTTTGTTATTGTTGTTGTCATTGTCGTCGTCGTCGTTGTTGTTGTTGATGTTGTTGCTGTTAATGTTGTAGTTTGTTGTTGTTGTTGTTGTTGTTGTTGTTCTTGCTGCTGCTGTTGCTGTTGCTATTGTTGCCGTCGTGGTTGTTGTTGTTGTTGTTGCTGTTGCGGTTGTTGTTGTTGTCGTCGTCGTTGTTGTTGTTGTTGTTGTTGTTGTTGTTGTTGCTGGTATTGTTGTTGCTGCTGCTACTGCTGCTGATGCTGTAGTCGTTGTTGCTTTTGTTACGGACATGGCTATCGTTGTGTTAAAGAGAAAAAGGTTAATTAATTTTTCATCATTAATATTTATACGAACCCTGGATGTTTTGCTAAAACAATTAGATAATCGTTAAAGTAATTTTCTTTTTTCACTACTAATGACTCAGTTTCTATTATTAATTTTTTGCATTTGATTGTAACCAATACTTATCGTATTTTATAAATTTATTCTCAGTAGATTTAAACGAATGTCAAAATTGAATCGTTTTGATCGTCTTTCAATTTTCAAAGTTAAGCAAACTTTAATTACACTGTCCGTTTCACAACGATGTTATAAACTTATTTCTTAACAAGGAACTTAATATTCTCCATTGAAGTATAAAATTACAAAATCGAATGTAACAAAGATTAATGGGGGTATGAACCCCACTGCAAATGTTCACTTTCAGTTCAGTACGTGTCTAGAAAACAAACTGATTGGCTGCCCTACATGAGAAAAAAACTTACCAAGTTGCCTACAGTGCAATTGCAAGCACGATACTTCAGTTGTATATATATTAATACTTTAGTTTATGTATAAATGTCCAAAATAATAAAGAAAGTTATATATTCCCATTTATATATACATATATATAATTTTACATGATTACATACTAAGTTGCCTACAGTGCAATTGCAAACACGATACTTCAGTTGTTTATATATATATAGATAGATAGATAGACAGATAGATAGATTAATACCATAGTTTGTTTATGTGTAAATATACAAATTTATAAACAAAGTTATATAACCACATTTATATTTACATATGCATAATTTTACATGATTACATACTAAGTTGCCTACAGTGCAATTGCAATCACGATACTGCAGATGTGTATTTATTGATACTTTAGTTTATATATAAATATCTAAATTTATAAACAAAGTTATATAACCACATTTATATTTACGTATGTATAATTTTACATGATGAAAGACTGTAACAGAATTAATTTCGATTATGTTTTGTTTTTAGTTTGTCAGTTGCTAAATTGTGAATAAAAAATTATTATTTTAAATTGCCGGTGATATAGAAGGATAGTCTCTAGGCGAGGTGTGAGGAGGTTATCGTTTTTATATGGCTGGTATTAAATAATTTGTTTGTATCTTTCAATTGCTTTTTCAAGCTTCTTAGACTAGCTGATGATTTGAGTTTGAATGGGGCAGTACCCCAAAGATTGACTGCTATCTTTGAAACTGAGTTTCGCCCCATTCAGTAATATTATTGCCCAGTGTGAAGCTACGGATCGGTAAATTTATCAGTTTTATTCATTTATCACTTCATTGCTTGTAAAATATGATGACAATAATTGTAGATGACGTCGTTTTGAAATTAAAACCGTTTTAGCAAAATTGTCTGTCTCCATAAAACATCTAACACTTTCAATTTAATGTAAAAATGTTTCACTTCCTAGACGAGCTTACTGTCCGGCGACTGAAAGGGTAAAGGGTTGCGACTATGTAATTAAATAACTAATTAAATTAATTTACTTTTCTTTAATGCAATTTGAAGGCCAGCACGACTCCAGCCTTCAACGGAAGGTTTTACTCAAGTGAAATGGCTGTAGCGAGACTGGTATCTTCACATTATCGAGGCTGTGTGTTTAGTGAGTCACTAAAGCGGCAGAAAGAGAGATGACGAGAGAGAGAGAGAGAGGGGGGGAGATGGCAAGAGAGAGAGAGAGGGGGAAGAAGAAAGAGAGAGAGGAGAGATGGCGGGAGAGAGGGAGAGAAGGAAAGAGAGAGAGAGAGAGGGGAGGGGGAGAAAGAAAGGAACAGAGAACACTTGTACAATATGAACAAATGCACTAACGACAGAAAGAAGATGAAAAGGAAAGAGCAAAAAACAGAACACAACTGAGAAAATGAGCAAGAAAGAAAAAAGAAAAAAGAAAGATAGATAGATAGAAAGATAAAATTAATAAATAAAGAATGAAAGAATGGACGAACGAACGAATAAATGCATGAGTAAATGAATGAATGAATGAATGAACGAGCGAATAAAGCAACGAATAAATGAAAGAACGACCAGATGGATGAATGAATGAATGAACGAACGAACGAGCAAACGAACGAGCGAATGAATGAATGAATAAATGAATGATCAAGCCCTAACCTATTCGAATGGGACTTAGTACTAAATTAGTTTTATAGTTCAGAGACACACCTTTCCTTACAAGTCAAACGTGTTTAATTTGTACAGACATTCAATCTACAATAAAACTTCTAACATCTCACCAGCATACTAAAACTCGGTACCAGCCTTGTCATGCAAACCGAATAGGGAGCCATCATTTCTTTTGCATAATTATAAGTTCAGTTATGAGTCTGAGTGTGAGTGTGAGTATGAGTATGCGTATGAGTGTGAGCATGAGCGTTAGTGTGAGTATGAGTATGAGTACGAGTCTGGGTGTTCGTGCGAGTGAGTGTGAGCTCAAATACACAAGTACATGTATAAGTATAAGTGTAAGTGTAAGTGTAAGTGTAAGTATAAGTACAAGTATAAGATATGTGAGTGTGTGATACGTGAGTGAGTGTGAGTGTGAGTACAAGTATAAGTACAAGATATACGTACAATATATGTACAGGTACAAGTATAAGTACAAAACAAGTACAAGTACAAGTACAAATATAAGTATAAGTATAACATAAGTACAAGTACAAATACAAGTACGAGTATAAGCTGGCTGATTCATTCATTTTTTGCAATATCTACATGGTCTATACGCTGAATCAGAATTAGTGTTTGAAACACTTGGCACGTTGCTAATTTACGACGCATCTTCCAAATGTGCCCATTATGACCATTGCTTAAGAAACCGGTCTCAAATTTTAACTAAAAGACGCCACAAGCGAAATGTGAAGATGCTTGGAATTCCTTTAAACAAGTGTCCCACGGCGGGAAGATAATTATCATAATCACATGTTCGGGTCGTGTATTGAGCTTGGGGGACAATCCGTTTAAGTCATTGCTAGTCTTTTAGCGACCTATCCTCTTATCTGGTACCTTTTCTCCCCACTGTGTAGATTTTATGAACCGTAATTATTGCACATGCGTCCGTGAAAATACCTGTTTAGACTTCCCAAAGACGATAGCTTCTCCTGGTCTGGGAGCTTGACCATTATACTGTCGGAACAATTTCAGATGTGGTTGAAAACGTGAGCAGGCCAGTGTCGTCCAGCAGGCTCGGACGCAGCAGAAAGATTTCTGAAAAGGAGCCTCTTGGAAGCCAAGACCAGGCGGACGTGGAAGTGGACAGTCCACCGGAAAAGAATTGGACTCAGAAGGAGGCCTTTGACAGACACAGTAGCAGTGAGAAGTTGGAGGGTGGCGAAAAAGTGGAAACTGATGACGACAATCAGCGTGTGACGTCACCGGTGTCGTCATCACCACGGCCACGTAAACCTGTGATTACGCCGAAAGTGAAAATGAGGCCTTTATTTTGGAATCGGATATTATTGGACGAAGGTAAAGTTGCTTTGCCATTGTGTTTTTTATATTACGTTTAAATTTAAGGCTTGTATTCGGGTCTAGAAACCCATGGAGTTGCAATTTATTGCTGGCCACATTTGAGTTGATCAGCTCAGCCAAAATATCGTTTTCAATAGAACTCTGCAATAATAGTCTTGGGGACACACATAAACACGCACGCACGCACGCGCGCACACACACACACAAAACATATATGTATACATATATATATATATATATATATATATATATATATATATATATATATATATATGAAGATAGACAAATAGATAGATAAGATATATCTATAGATATATTTTTATAATATATACAATCCTCAATATATATATTCAGGAGTGGTGCTGACTGGTCATAACCCAGGGGATTCGTTGCACTGTGCCTGTAGTAGTCTAATTAGTCTAGTTAGTCGGTTTAGTCCTTTGGGATGCATCACTTCTGAACACCTTGCTGTTGATCGTCATTGAAAAGGAAGCAAATTAATTAATTAATCGTGTTTAAGCAATTATCAGATCGGAAATGTTCGTCAGTCAAATAATGAATAATTCTTAATATCGTAGGCTTTAGTGCAATTGAGCTAAAATGCCCTTTGATGATGATATATATATATATATATATATATATATATATATATATATATATATATATATATATATATATATATATATATATATATATATATAATATAACAACAACAACAACAATGCCTATATATATACAAAATATATATTTACATAAGAATATATACATATATGTATTACTATTAAAACCATTAGTGAAAAGAAATAGAGCAAAGAGAGGCAAAACCATTGTATAACCCAGTTATGGAGTCAATACTGTTTTCCAATCTGCTAAAAATCATTTACGGGTCTTAAAAAAATTTGAGTGAAGAAATTACATATCACAAATATAGATAGTTTTGAACTGCAGAAATTCAACAAAGTCAACAAAGTTAATGGACTTATTATACGGACTTTCGTAAGTTAAGTAACTATACAATATCGTTGAGGTTGTCAGACCAGCCTAAAATGTATATTCACCAATGTTGTAAAAAGGTGTGACTTGGCAATATCATTGCTAGTATGTTTTACATCACGCCTATAACGTAGTAGATAATTTCGCGTTTGCGCGGCTAGATTTCTAGCTGTTATATCCGTTTCGCCATTCGTAGTTAGATGGGCACTAACGTCTGTATCTCAGAAATGCGTTGCACGAAAAACGGGTGCTGTACATCTCAGTTTGTAGAGTTGTTCGTTTGTGACGTAGCGCATGCGTTTGGGAGCTCATGCGTGAGCACAGTGTAAACTTGAAATTTGAATTTTAAATTTAAAATATGCTGAGTTTTTGCATAGCACGCTAAATATCTTACAGTAGCACTGTACTTCGATTTTCACTTTTTCAAACACGTTCAACACGATCAGGAAATATTTGTGCTTTTGAAAACTTTGTTCATTTGTGATGTCATCATTAGTTTGGCTCGTTAAAACCATTAATTAAGTTTTTAACTATAATTATTTAATTATCAGAAACGCCTTCGTATTATTACAGGTGTGAAAATGCATACTTTTTACCGTACGTCAAAATGGGCTAGAATGCAAAAAATCGTCATGTTTTCCTTTAAACATTTTCATGTTACTACTCAAAATTATAATAATTTAGATTTCCATGTTTATTTCCAAAAAACAACACGTTTTTTCACTGAAAGCTTTTTCATTATCTGACAAATTCGCAAAGGCAAATAAGTTTTGTAGAAGTTTCGCAAAATTTACCCGATTAGCACATTTCTTATAGACAAACTTGTTTTTGTATGAAATTCAACAGTTCTGTCTTGCTTTAGGAAACGATTGTTTAGACAAAATCCGTTATCTATTCACGCGTTTGTTGTCTTTTTAGATCGGAGAGGTCAGACATTTTGGCACACTTGCAAAGAACTACCGTTTGATGTTGACGAATTCGAGAGGTAAATTCTTTAAACATTCGTGATGAAAATTTATTGATTTTTTTCTGAGGGATGCTGCATTTGCCCCGTGGACTTTTTTGAGTTAGAAACTCAATTTGCACTCGTCTTTGATACTCAATTTAGGCGTCAACTTACTCAGTATTAGTGTAAAGCGAATTCAAGCTTATCAGTTTGAGCATTGAGTTGCCTAGTTTGAGTGTAATGATACTCAGTTTGAGTGTGAAGCTTATTCAAGGTAATCAGTTTAGGCATTGAGTTGTCTATTTTGAGTGTGACGATACTCAACTTTCGCATCAAGCCATTTAGTTGGAACCCCAAGTTACTGAATTTGAGTATCAAATTACTCAATCAGAGCACGATGTTGCTCAGGTTGCGCACCCAGGCAATGGTTTTGAGACTCAAATTACTCAACCCCAGCCGCGAGTTACTCCGTCTTAAATCAAGGTCATGAATTTGAGTGTCAAATAATTTAAACAGAGTATTCAATTTACGCCAGAGTTACTCAGATGGAGCTTCAGTTGAGCTACTCTGAGTGAGTATAGAATAGCTCGATTAAAACCCAAATTTACTTAATCGGGACATCATATTTATGCATTTGAGCTTCAGCTTTATTAATTGAGTATTACTAATTGGTTTGAGTAACAGCTCAAGTTGGTATCAGAGTATTTTCCTCAATAATATACTCAGCTCTAACCACTTTCCTAATTACCAATACCACTTCCAACTACCACTAACTTTCTCAGTTTTTCAGGTATCAAACTTTTTTTGAAACACCGTTACTCAGTTAAGCGTCGGGGTCACTCAGATTAAACACCAAATTGAGTACCTATAAAAATTCCAAAAGCGGTTGGTGTTTTTACATATTTAACAGCTCCTTTCATTTGAGTCATTTTGAGTATCCATAACACTCTGTGACCATTACTCAGTTAAGCCTATAAAATGGTAAACAGCGTTTGGTATTTTTACATATTTAAAAGCCGCATTCATTTGAGTCATTTTGAGTATCCATAACACTCTGTGACCATTACTCAGCTAAGCCTATAAAATGGTAAATAGCGTTTGGTATTTTTACATCTTGAGTATCCATAACACTCAGTGACCGCTACTCAGTTAAGCGTCAGCTTCACTCAGATTAAACACCAAATTGAGTACCTATAAAATGGTAAATAGCGTTTGGTGTTTTTGCATATTCGCAGCCGCATTCATTTGAGTCATCTTGAGTATCCATAACACTCAACACAACTAGTAACATTGTAATGACTCAATACTCGGGAAGCAATTAAAAGTTGGCATTTTATGTTGGGCATTTTATGTTAACGAAATATTTATCCTTCGAACACGAGTAATCTTTAATTAAGTGTGCGCGTCACCACGTATAATTACTATCTAATTATGTGTTTTAAACCACTACACAATTCATATACAGAGATACCGAAGATTAGTATGATTTTTTAAGTGTTGGTTTGTAGTTTAAGCGTAGTTTATTTGGTTTAGATTAGACAGTTTTTAAGACTGATACATGAAATCTCACTATGCAAATATATGTACAAGCAGAAGTGTAGAGAAAACACGGTAATATACATGGAAAAAACACAAATAGATATACATACATACTATACATATAAACACATATAAACAAGGGCATATACATAGAAAATTAGCAGATATGACACAACATATAATACAACAATTAAAAATAACAAAAACTGTCTTAAAATAAGCCATTGATACATAAAAGGAAACTTAAGGTCTGTTCACATTAAAACGTTTAGTTTTTCTAATGTAATTCTGGATGCAATCGAAAATTTCTCAGTTAACAGCAATACTAAAATCATCACTTCCACACAGGTACAATGACAACAGTTCACTATCACTATATTATAAAATATTGATGTTTAAAGGCAATAATATGTTGATTAATTGCCTGGACATAGCATCGTTATTTAAGAGGTAAAGATCATACTTAAGGCAACACGTTAAGTCTGACTCATACGTCAGACTGAAACAAAATTTTGTCAAATTGTGGATATATTTTAAGTTAAGTACATCGTGTAGATCTTATACTGGAATAGTTTTAAAGTATTTGTGTAGGCAAACCACGTCTGGGAAACATACTCAGTTCACTTTATGATTTTATTTCATGGGTTTCGCAACTTTTGATCTGAAACTGGTTTATTGTTGCCACTGATTACAACTTATACGAGCCGCAAAATGCATTCCACATTGAGTTTTAATAGCTGATTGTACTGAATACTAGCTACATTAGAGAAACTTTTAACTGTGTCGAATTGGGTTATAAAACTCCATAAATCTTGTTGGGTTTAATGG
>JAQGDQ010000166.1:62500-65000 GCA_030141605.1 Tubiluchus corallicola | reverse complement strand
ATTGCTCTAAAGATAGTGAATATTTCTCTTGTCAGAAAGCACAATCTACCTTCCTACCTACTGACCTGCCAACCTACTACTTACTTACTTACCTACCTACCTATTCACGCATCTACTTATCCATCTGCACATTTTTGGCTACGTACAGACAAAGGTGCTACAAAATTCTGACGTAGACTCGATACAAAGACGTCCAAGCAAGAAAACATCTTGGTCAACGAAAACTATTAACTTTATTAAAATTCTTTGCATTCTATAACAAAAAAATCACATATAAAAGCACGCTTGTCAGTTGTAAACTAAGTTAGTTATATAACTGTTTGTTATATTGCTGAACGTAAATTTTATAACATTTATCAAATACAAGATTTTATAACTACGGATCCTTAAACAACGTTAAATTTTCGTCGGATTACAGCTACGAGTGAGACAATTGAATTTCCCACAATGTAGCTAAGAAATTTTGTTTTGTGTCATATAGTAATCTGAAATTTGAGGAGTGAGTCTATTCTAAGCAAACACGACTCAGTCTGACACGGTTAAGTTGAGATGCCTTCAGGCTAAAACGGCGTCTTTGCCTTCACCACAAAGCATTGAAATATTTTCATTCTGTTTTACAATTACATGTATTGATACACTTAGACCAAAGAATTTTGTTAATTGAGAAAACATGGGAATTGTGTGTTCACTTGTGAAAAAGCGAAAGCTAGAACTTGAAAATTGCCCTGTATTGCATTAAACATTAATTGCATTGGATTGAATTGCATTGCACTGAACTGCATTTCGTCGCACTCCGCTGCATTGCATTTAATATTAACTGTATTGCATTGCGCTGCTTAGCATTGACATTAATTTCACAAGGTTGAACAGCATTGCTTTGAACTGCACTGCATTGCATTGACTCCAATACACTGTGTTTAATATTAACTATGTTACATTGTATTGCGTTGCGTTGCACTGCGTTTCTTCGCACTCCGCTGCATTGCATTTAACATTAACTGTATTGCATTGCACTGCGTTACACTGCTTTTCGTCGTACTCCACCACGTTTCATTTAATGTTAATTGAGTTGACTGCATTGCATTGCACTGCATTTCGTCGCACTCCTCTGCACTGCATTTAACAATAACTGTATTGCATTGCTTTGCATTACGCTGCATTTCGTCGTATTCTACTACATTTCATTTAATATTGTTTGAGTAGAGTGCATTGCATTGCACTGCATTTCTTCGTACTGTTTATACTGTTCGTACGTATTTAATGTTAACTGTATTGCATTTGCTGCCTTTCATTGTAATCCACTGCATTCTATGCAATGTGCATTGCATTGCATTGTGTTATTAATCATGAAATTTGAATATCATTTACTGTAAGTTTTGATTTTACAAAAGTTCTCATTTTCTTCAGTTTGCTCTTTTGTTGTCTGCAGGATCATTCCAAGTACCTTTCCCATGCAGTTTCTGCAAAAACTGAGTAATTTATTGTTAAATAAATAAAGTTAATCACCAATTTAGATTGCTCTTATTTAATTTCTGCACCCCCCTCGCTCTCTCTTTCCTTCTCTCTCTGTTTCTCTCTCTTTTTCTCTCTGTTTCTCTCTCTTTTTCTCTCTGTTTCTCTCTCCCTCTCTCTCTCTCTCTCTCTCTCTCTCTCTCTCTCTCGCCCCATCTCTCTCTCTTTCTCTCTCTCTCTCTCCCCTCTCTCTCTCCTCTCTCTCTCTCTTTCTCTTTCTCTCTCTCTCCCCTCTCTCTCTCTCTCTCTCTCTCTTTCTCTCTCTCTCTCTCCCTCTCTCGCTCCCTCCATCTCTCTCTCTTTCTCTCTCTCCTCTCTCTCTCTCTCTCTCTCTCTCTCTCTCTCTCTCACCCTTTAGGAATTCGAAGCGGCTGGAAAGTATTCAGCGACCTAGTAATTATCAAGTGTGTAATTTTCTCACAAATTATAATTACAACCGAGTCTGTTTATTGCCAGAAAGGGGATTGATTTAGTTTTAATGAAAGCCAAACTGAAACGAATTGAGAAATAGATGCTTATAAATAATGTCGGCTCCTTTAATCTGTCGGCGTATGCTTGTATGTGTTACCTTCCTAATAATTAAAGGAAAAGTCAACCCTTCTGGGAAGTTAAACTTATTTCAATGTTCGTGAAAGTGTTGGAAGGATTTAGTAATAAAACTGCAATAAGCGCCTCGTGTAAAGTCACTTTAAAGGCGTGATCACTTCATCTTTGGACGCTCCGATTTTTAATGCCCATTCTTCTTTCAATGACGTCATTCGTCCTGAAGAAAAGTAGGCCATGGTCAATCTTCATTAAAAGTATAATAAGTTTTTAAAAATAATTAGATAGCCGATTTTGTAATATTTTTGCATGAAAATTAGGTAAGCTGCAGAAGTTTGAATTAGTTTAAGCAGCGCGCGCTTACGGAAAGCTACAAAACGCTTACGAAGAGTCACGAAATCCACCAAATACCTCATAATTTTTAAGTTAATGGCGGCAACCATCG
>JAQGDQ010000166.1:42500-57500 GCA_030141605.1 Tubiluchus corallicola | reverse complement strand
AATTACATGTATTTGTACTGCGCCAATATTCAAGCAGGCTGCACAACTGCTTGTTGTATAATATTTTGCACCTGTTCGTTATGTGGCACTTATATAAAAGATGCGCAAGGCCTGTGGTGTGGTACAAAATGTGCCCGTTACATTAATATGAATGTATAGCCGTTTTGCGAGGAGAATGAGATTTTTTTCTAAAAAATGACATCCTCAAAATTTAGCGCCCTAGGCTACAACCTAGTTAGGCTATTGGTTTAATACGCCCCTGTTCAATACAAAGTTATTTAAATATGAAATGGAGTAACAAACTCATTTAAAAACTAACGCTCAATTATGTGGGAAAACTACAGCAAATTTGACGTATAAAAATTTATATCACACTCTTACTTTGAAAGTTGGGAAATTCAAAATTAGAGCAGAAATAGCAGCAGTGAGGTTATTGACTGGACAAGGGAAATTTTAATGAATTGACGATTTGAGATGAGCTCTGTGAATGAGGTATGGAAGCCCAAAATCTGATATACCGATGTCCTCGAGTCGACGCAAACAGGCGATATGAAACGGCATCTGAAATCTTATGTATTGCACTAAGAAGGCAAATTTATTAGCAGCACTAATTTGCTTTGTAAAGGACCCTTTTATTTTAAGATCATGCTGCTAAACTTTAGTAAAATAGTGATTAAATTCGTGTAGTTTTGAGATTGTTGATAGAATTACTCTTTGTTTATGTAAAATTGTATAACGTTTGTAAGAAAATTTTTTCCTGCAGGCACAGGCTAAAAAAGACTTATCGTCATCATCAATTCAGTACAAAATTGCTACTTTCGTAACATTAATGTTAGTTTATAGTTATGCTGAACATTAGAAATACCTAGTTTGCTCTTAACATTGCACTAAAAGTCCCCATGGCATTTGGTAAAGTTCGTATTTTAATAGTACAACAACCGGTTTTGCTACTTTGATATTATCGTTAAACACTGACCTACGAAGAATAGAATTCGACCTGCTGTCTTTTCCTATCACAACGCTGGATCAGCTTTTTATACAATCAAAGCATTTTAAAGCAAGCAGCAAACACCGATTTGACTGTCTTGATTCATTGCTTTGTAAACACAACTGAGCTGCTACTTAATCGAGTGAGCAATTAATGTAATTAAATGGTAACAGAACTAGTTTCTTCATTGAAAATAATATAGAGGGTAATTTCTTGCAAGTTTGTTTTGACAAAAACTTGAATTACCTCATTCTGACCTTGGAAAGAGACACTTTAGCTAATGTACTTGCTACAGCAAAGCTGTCTTGATGACTCTGTGAAGTTTATTCGTTTCTTGCATTGTGGTTTTGTAAAATTTCATTTTGTAATGTTTTTACAGGCAAAAATATTCGTACAAACGTTCTACAATTTTACATAGATAGAGAGTAATTCTACCAACAATCTTGAACACTACACAAATTTAATCCCTATTTTACTAAGATTCAGCAGCATGGTCTTTAAAAAAGGGTCCTTCACAATGTAATTTAGTGGTGATATTAAATTTGCATTCTTAGTGCAATACAGAAGATTTAAGTTGTGATTTCCCAGTTCATTTAGTAATACATTTTGCCTGTTTGCCTCGACTCGACTCAACTGGTCGACTCGAGGACATCGGTATATCAAACACTCTGGATTTTGTGCCTCCATACCATGCTCATTTCTAGTAAATCCAATACGACTCATCAACTCATTGAAATTTACCCTGTCCAGTCAATAACTTCTCCTGCTGCTGCTACTTCTATCGGATTTTCCAACTTTTAAAGTAAGAAATGATTTGTGTGCCTTGAAATTTTGTAACTTAAAAATCACATTTATAAATAAATAAATTACAAATTTGTTCATCTGTAAAAAAAAATTTGTAACTTAAATACTGCTTTTAAACGGAAAGTACATTACATACATAGAGTAAATTTGTAATCACATACTATAAGTTTCTTTCGTGTTAATAAAAATGTTTTTTACCTTTTTTCTGTAGCTTGCAAAAATTGTATGAGATTCGTGCAACTGAAGATGAGATTGATAGAATAAAAGAACACGTGTTGACTGGACGATATCCAGGTGCGTAACTTACCGGTCAAGTTGCCTCCATTCTTTAAAGAAAACTGGATGATTTTTCCTATCTTACTCCATTTTAAAGTAAGGCAAAACTGCACATTTTAGGACCTATCATCATACCAAGATATTTCTGATAGTTAAATAATAAGTTAAAAACTTAATTAACGTCCACTGAGCGTAATTAGTGATGACATCACAAATAAACAACATTTTTTTAACAGCAGAAACATTCCATGAGCGTGTGGCACCGCGAAATAAAAGTGAAAACGCAATATGTCGATTTTTTAAAATTGTCGAAACTTTACTTCGCTTGTCTATATAATATACGTTTGTATGCTGACGTAGACCTAGTCTACTGACAATTACAAAGACAATCAGATCATAAACTCAGTCACTCAGTAACAATGATTTTTGCACACGCGCTAGCAATGTCGGTTGTCTACAGTTATTCCAGCATAGATAAGGGAACGTAACTAAGTGAATTTAAACTTAGTATTACTAGGAAGTCACATGTCTTTAAGCAGAGGTATAATGTATCCTATGGTGGTCAGCATAACCACAAATTATGCTGTTGCTGTTTACTAATGAAACACGGCGGTTTATCAAAAGTAATTTACGAATTATGTTGGGACCAATTTTTTACCCTCCGGTTACCAAAATCGGTTGTAAAAAATCGTCAGCCTGTAAGGGTTAATCTATTATTTAATTATCGGAAACGCATTTGTAGTATTATTGGTGTTAAAATATATATTTTTATCGGACTTGAAAATGGGGTAGTATATGAAAAATCATGCTGTCTTCCTTTCAGATAAGCACGGTCCATTTTGTGCTGACAAAATGCTAACAGTTGTTCAGTAATTAATCACTTCCTTGGTAGTTAACGGATTATATTTTCACTATCCACTGACACTAATTCAGTTTTTTAACCCGTGAGAGGCTGGTTATGAGAAGCAATGAGTAAACTATGTACAGCACCGTTCATTGTCTAATCAGTAAGTTTAACATTAAATGAAAAGAGGATGATTTTTCATATCCTACCCTATTTTGCGGTACGGCAAAAAGTGCACATTTTAACACCTATAATAATGCAGAAGCGTTTCTGATAATAAAATCCGGGGTTAAAAAATTAATTAGCGGCCAGTGAGCCCAACTAGTGAAGACGTCACAAATGAACATTATTTTCAACAGCACAAACATTCCATGAGCGTGTTACACATGTTTATGAAAGTGAAAATTGAACTACAGTGCTACTATATAGTATTTAGTTTGATGTTCAAAAAATGGGCAAATTTTAAGTTTAAAATTAAATTTTCAAGTTTACCGCATAAGCGCTGGAATGTGTGCACTACATTACAATTGTACACGTCTGAACTGACAGGTACCACACCTGTTTTTCGTGCACGGCATTTCCGAGATGCAGGCGCTAGTATCCATCTAACTAACGAACGGCGCAGTGCATGTAACAGAAAAGAATTAGTAGCGCGAACGCGAAATTACGTTTCTGTGATAATAATTCTTTCACGAAATTCATTCTTGAAAAAAATGTGTGTTCCTTTCAATATTTTACATATAGCTAAATCCCACTCCTTCCTTTGCAACACAAACGTAGACATGCTTTGCATCGTAACTAGAGAAATAAGTCTGTTCGCAGTTTCGCTATGCGCATGCGCAATTCTTGCAGGTCAAAGGTTACGTGTACCACAGCAACCACGCAACATGTGGGTAAAGCAAAGCCATCTGCCGCGTTAGGTCAGTAACTTCAGTTGTTTTACGCGGGCTTTACTTACTTATGCATTAGTCTGTGCGTGGAGTGATTTACTAGCAGGATCTTGCTTGGAAACAAGAAAAAATGAACTGGAGATTCTAGCTAGCTGTTAAAACTGTTACTATTACAATAGCATGGGCTGTCGAGTGTTCACAAATGCGTTGTCTGGTGCACTTAGCCTTTGATCTTTTCACGATCATCATCAATCGCTGGAACTATGAAAAGGCTTATACTAGTAGCACCCATCTCACTTCTCTAGCCATTACGCGCATCATCATAATCTGCCCTGTGGGAATTGAGGTCATCAAAAAGAAATTGAGATCGTTCCATCTGTTAACAGGGAATTTCTCTTTAATATAGAGTGGACATGAGGTCAAAGTTCACTTTCTGTATTAGCCGATTTCACACACGCGCATCATCATAATCAGCTCGTCTGTACGGAATGTGAAACTCAACTCAAAAATGCTGCCACGTCGTTCTCACGTTTATTAACCGAATGCGACAGAGGCCTTAGTCATATTCCTGTTTGAGATTTAAACATGCAAACATCTCTAGAATATTTGTATTTTCGAGTGCTATTGTTATACAAGTAAGAATTTTTTAGAGCTTTGTGCATTTTTTGCTGTTACTGACTGGCCTTTACCGAAAGTCATTAGGTTACTTGTATGCTATATAATTTGGCTGTGTATAATCTTAAGCAGTTGAGCATACATAATTTACTTTAAGGGTAGGCTTTTTTTAGTTATATTTAGGTTTTAGCCTATACAATTGTTAGTACGAATTAGCTTCGCGAATTTGTAATATTGTATCAAGTTTTACCAAATTTATTGTACACACTCGCGTGCACGCACGCTCACCCACACACATGCACACACGCACGCACACACGCAATATACAACTCAATGTCATAATTTCAGTATTCTGAATTTGAATATTTAGATCCTGTAACTGATTACAAAATTGGTATTGTTATATTCAGTAGGATCTCAGCTATCTAAACATGCTATCTATTCTAACATTTATAAGTGATTCAATTGGACAAAAAAAGAAAAACGGCACTCCATCTTAGCCTATTGAGTAGCTTAGTCTGGTATACACTTGCGCGATAGTACACACTATTTTATTGATCGCCTGCTTGCTGTCAGCCAAGAGAACTGTCTGCTGTACACAGTTCCAGGAAATGCCTACAGATCAGCCAAAAAGAAATCGAGGTCGTTTCACCCGTTAACAGGGAATTTCTCTTTAAAAATAGAGTAGACATGAGGTCAAAGTTCATTTTCTGTATTAGCCGATTTCACACAGGTGATACTGTACATGGTTACAGTGCAAGCACTGCAGTTACTGAAAGTTTTTTCATTTTTTTGCTGAAAAATCGATTTTTAATTTCATAAATGCATTTCATATATAATTTTGTATGACGCCAAGAAACCTACAAAAATTAATCAATATAACGCAATCATTGCTTAGTGATAGCAGTTGTAAAGAACTTTTCTGAACCTTATTTTCGTTTAGTAATAAGAGGGAGGAACCTGTTTTTATCGGTCCCTCTTAAGAAGCGATCGATTTGGCGTCTTAGCTTAAATTTGTCTATTTGCTCATTATTAAAATGGGCATCTATAACAAGAACATCTGTAAACACCGGACAGGATAATTTATCCCATTCACGGTTTTGGCAGAGTGCACGTCAATCTGAGTTGAAGGTACTAGACTTTGTGTGAACGATCCTTTAACACAAATGCTTCTTTATAGTATAGCATGATGACTCATTGATGATGATACTCAAAATTTTTAAGTGGGCATAAAATGTGTGAATGGGCCCAAGTTTTAGCCAAGTTTCGTTACTAATATAATTATGCGCTTTGCAAACCTCAGCGATTACTGAAAGGACATGAAAAGAGGCACCTAAAGCAGGTTTCAGAAAAATCGCCTTAAAAATTATATTACCTTTCAGTAATTTTTTATGCGTATATCGTACTCGCTTTGAAAGGAATTTTTGTTTGTCTTCATTTTAAATCTCCCGCAGTATTGTTCCGACCGCGCCATTATATGACGTCATATACGCACATCGTAAATCAGGGAAGGCAATGTTAAGCTATGTCCCAAAAAACGTTCCGTGCAAAGTTATGTTACTTGGCATTTCGCTTATCTGCTGGAAAGACTTGTGTAACTAGAAATGATAATTAAAAATGTTCGTGCGAATTGTTAAAATGTAGCTGGCTCACCCTCCAGGGTGCGCCACTCACTAACCAAAAACGTGTTTTTAATCTTATTGACAAGATACAGTAATTTAAAAAATTTAATTAGTTAGTGACGTATGTGCTACGAATGCTCTGATTATTTTTTCAAATTTCACGCAATGTTATCTAAACGTTTTTCAAACGACCTACCATTAAAATGGATGCGCCTAACAGTCATCGCGGGAGTTTAAATTTACAAGTTTTATACAGCATTACTGTCGACGCAAGCCATGCATGCAAAAAGGCAGTATGTAAATGACATAAAATTTGAAGAATAATTTTTAAGCTTTATGTAAATGGAGAGCTTTCTTGTGTTTTAACTGTTCGAAATTTGTAAAATTCTTGCGGTACATTTAGACTAGCGAATTTTCTCTTTGACCGCAAACTATCAACTGTGAGCTGCTTTGCGAGTTACTGTCGGCAAGTTACTGCAAACTCTTTAACAGATACTGCGAGTTACTGTTTAGTGTGAACTCCTCGGCGAGTTACTCTCGACACTTCTTGCGAGTGACACTTCTAGAGAAGTGAGTGTCAGTTAACGCTTACTGTCGGAGAGTAACTTCCAGTAAGTTTTGCTCTCTTGTCTGAACACGCTTGTGAGTTACTTGGTGAAAAAACTCACTGGTGTGAAAGCGCCGTTAAAGTTACTATTATAATATATGCATGACATGATTATCGCCTTTAAAATTTGTTTTAAAATTTAACATTTTCAATGTTATATTTTTATATTCCTAACATTGTTCTTATCTTAAAGTAAAACCGGATCCAATCTTAAACCGCAGGTCAAAACAATCTACCTTTCAAAATATTGAAAACAAACATACTATTTTTTTCAGAAATCACTTACGTGAAAGAATTATTAACACACAAATGCAATTTCACGTTCGCGCCACTAGTTCTTCGCTGTTATATGCATTTCGTCATTCGCTAGATAGACGGGCACTATGGCGCCATTTCGGAAACGCATTGCAGAAAAATAGGTGCTGTACCTTTTAGTTCAGATGTGTTAGTTTGCTACAAACTGCACACATTCGACAGCTCATGCGTGAGAACATCAGTAAATTTGAAATTTCAATTTTTATCTTAAAATTTGCGGTAGTTTTAGTGCAACACACTGAATATCTTACAGTAGTACTGTATTTCATGTGCGACACTTTCGTGGAATATTTTTGCTGTTGAAAATTATGCTAGTATGTGATGTCATCACTAGTTGGGCTCGCCGGCCATTCATTAAAGTTTTTAATCTATTAAATAGTTATCAGAAACGCTTTTGCAGTAGTAATTGTGTTAAAATGTATCCTTTTTATCATACTCGAAAATGGGGTGGTATATGAAAAATCATCCTGCCTTCCTTTAATATTATTTCGCATTTATGCATTCAGTTCTATCGTGTCTGTAATCATCACGACAATGACGTAAATATATTGCTGGTAGGTGTAGAACCCTTATATCTCACATTAAAACTTATAAACTTTGGTATAATGTTCATTTTTAGGAAAAATTCCGCTTGGACAACCTGAGCAATTTCTCTACGAACTCCACCAAATCTGCCATTTTCCTGACCGAATGGAATGTTGGCTATTTACTAGGAAATTTATGGACACCATGTTTGATTTGGGTGAGTACAAAACTACACACACACACACACGCGCGCACACGCACGCACACACCCACACACACACATAGTATTTTTCTATCGTAACGTGTTTTGAAGAGTTTATTGCTATTAGTAACATATTCAAGATATTTTACGCGAAGTTCTTTGTCTATAAGATACAGTTAAGTGCAGCGTTGTCATGGTTACCAGGAAAGAATTAAGGTAACATTGTTTAGCTGCACGGTGGTTTCCAGACTTATCCAGGCTGGCGTCCCCTTTGCTTCCAGACGGATTTCTAGCGCTCCTAGCCCCACACCCCAACCCCATAAAAACGTGCAAACTCACACCTGTTTTTATTTGGGAAAGCTTCAAATTGAAAACAACAAGATTAAACACAAAAGCGTATTTCACAAAATAAAACCTAATTTAATATACCAATTTATTTAACAGTTTTAGCTGTGTCAAGAATATGGGAGGCTAAATCAACATCTCACCAGTAACCATAGTAACATCGCCCCCCCCCTACCGCCAAGTTTTGCCTTACCTCCCTCCCCCAGATCTTTCCACCGCCCACTTTGGGAAACTCTTTAGCTCCTATAAGTAAGATTCATAAAAATTTTAAGGTTAAAACGTTTTGAAACAATCGTTTGCAACTAGGGAGTTGAAGTAAAAGAGATTTTTTGTGATTTTTAGAGGAGAAATTGAACACGTTGAAACAAGGATGTGAAAGCGTTCGAAACAGGTAATGCAACTCAGTTTTACACATTTTTATGATAACATAATTCAAAAGAGTTTGCAGTAAATATAAGATAAGTTAAAACTAGTCTTTCTTGATTTTCGCAATGTTTGTAGCAGTGGCGGCTCGTAGCTAAAATTAGTGACGGTGCTGCAACTGAAAACTTTTAGCATTGTTTCAATACTGTTGCAAAACGAAACAAACATATGTAACATTAATGCTGTAATTGTAAATTAAATTATAATATGAATTTATATTAAAATTGTAATTTTGAACAAAGAAGCAAACATACGAAAGTTTATAAATAAACTTGATAGAACTTTAAAAAAGTTTGGTTACTAATAGTCCAAATTGTCGTAGTTCAAGCTTGATCCATTCATGGTAAGCACGTGATAACTGACAACAAACTGTATGAGCGACAGTACTTTCTCTACCTGGGCTCAGACACGTGCTCATGGCCGCAAGCGTACAATAACCAAACACCGCGTTGCTGGAGCGCGACTGTGCTGGACTGTGAAGCAAACAGTACTACCCTCACGTACTTTGGTTCTGCACAAGTATAAAGAAAGAACTAAAGAAAAAAACACTTATTATATTGAATATTACCGATAATATTGAGTGAAAATAGGGGGTGCTGGAGTTCCACACTATCTATACACGAGCTACCACTGTTTTGTAGTTAAACTGGAAGTTTACAAGACGCTAAACTAGTGTAAGCTATCATTCACGATACAACATTATTGGTTTTCGCACTATATAGCACTTCTGTGTAATGAGCATTTTGGTCCATCCTGGATTGTTTGCTTTGTCAATCAATCCAATATATTTAAAATTCTATAACTAAATTAGACAATTTAAAGGAAAGAACAAGTCATTCAGTATGTTGGGTTTATTTTACATTATCACTTAAACTTAGAAAAATATAACAAAGAAATTTGCACAGAACTGCGTATAAAGCATAAATTTTAAATAAACTACCTCTGAATAGAGATTTTCAGGCGAGGTGGTTGCCGCCATTCACTTAAAAATCATGACGTAACTGGGGACTTCGTGACTTTTCGTAAACGCGTCGTGATTTACCTAATGTTCACGCAAAAAATTACAAAATTAGCTATCTCATTTTTTGTAAAAACTTATTATACTTTCACGAAGATTGACAGCGCGCTACCTTTTTCAAGACAAATGACGTCATTGGAAGAAGAATGGGTTATGAAAATGGGAACACCATGAAATGATCGCGACTTTAAAGTGATTTCACTAATTACACGAGGTGATTACTGCAGGCTTTTTTGCTAAATCCTTCTGATATTTTTAGCAAACATGGAAATAAACCGAGCTTCCTAGAAGGCTTGACCTTTCCTTTAAGATTGTCATTTCTTTTCTGCTATAACGTACTTTTGTCATAAAGTATGGTACTGCAAAACACTCATTAATTGGCTTTATTTATATGATATTGGTATTTAGAATTTATTATTGGCATATACATTGTACTACAGTCACATACATACAACAAAACAACAACGAAATAGAAAAGCACAAAACAGAGCTATTACATCATTGCTATAGAGACAAAAACACAAACATAAAAAATAGCGAACTTACAATAAATAATATGATCAATATTTACATGTTAGCACTATTTACTGCCTTTTTAAAAACACTTAAAAAGTAATGGGCGACTATTTTGATTATACCTCAGTCGTTACCCCCTCCCATTGTGAATTTTAGCTTTTCATTATAATTCGGGTTAACGAAATTGCCATTGATGCTTGTTATATCAGCATAGAAAGTTTGTCTTAAGCGGTTATAGCAGGAGTAGCAAAACAAAAAATTGTAGTTTTATTATAATTTTAATATAAATACAGTTAGCGTATCATGCAAAATATTGTATAGATTTATCAATATTTACATGTTAAAACTATTTACTCCATTTTTAAAACAGTTGAAAATGTAATTGGCATTTAGTTGATAATAATTAAAGTTATAGTTATAATAATAGTTATAATAACGTTAATCAGGAGAGTTCAATTTTAGTGAAGCGTTGCAGCTCATCCTACGATTGGTGCTGAGTCTGGGAAACTATATGAATGGGTCAACACAACGCGGTCAAGCAGACGGATTTCGCATTGACGTTCTGAACAAACTGAAGGGTGTCAAATGCGCTGGACCGGTAAGTTTACAAGGAAAACTGCTCAACTATTAATTAGGTGATTTTGTCAAAATGGAATTTATTGCAGACCGGTTTCGAACAAACTTTTCATTATCAAGCATCAAAATTAAAGAAATTTACCAGAATTTAGAAACAACATCGAAATACAATTCAGTAGTTATTAGTCAAAAGACGTATAGATAAGTAACAATTTACCTTTCAAACTACACATCTTGATTGATATGAAGCTACTTAAACAAAACTGTTCATTATCAAGGCATCTAAAACAAAGAAATTTACCAGAATTATGAAACAACATCGAAATTCAATTCAGTAGTTAATAGTCAAAAAACATGTGATATAATGTTAGTAGCAATTTTAGAGAGCTGCCATTTTGTCACTGAATTGAAAAAATCATAATGCACTGTTGCTGTTGTACAAGCTGAAGTAGTACTTGTTTCATAGTTACACTGTAATCAACATATGTAATTTTTAGGGCAAATTGTTAATTACCTATATAATATTATATCATATATCTGTGAACTGCTGAATTGTTTTTCGATGTTGTTTTTAATTTCTGGCAAATGTCTTTGTTCTAGATTCCTTGATACTGAACAGTTTTGCTCGAAACCGGTCATCAGTAAATTCCAGTTTGATAAAGTTACGTTTATTTGCCACATATGGATAATTAGGTGATGTGATAATTAGGTGCTTAGGTGATAATTAAACCAATAATTAAACTTACAAATCTATGGTAAATAAGACGTTAATAATTTATTTTTACTTAATCAATGATTTTAAAATTTATTATGGTAGTGAATGCACATAATTATGATATACTTCTACTAATGTACATACTATATTTATAAAATACTTTGTATGGCATAAAAATTTGAAAATAAAACATTTTTGAAAGTATACAAAAATAATCAAATAATCAAGATTTAGCAATAAAGTTCTCAGCGCCACTCACAACTTTTGCTGATCTGTCTGTAGGCGATAAATTTCTTTTTCTAAGAAAATGAGATTACAAAATGTATCTCAGAATTTGTTATTGAGTTGCTTTATAAAAAGGAAATAAGATTGAAGTAATAATTAAAGAAATTAGGCCTAATTATACTGTCGTAGGTCATTATTTAATGTTGTATAATATAATGTAGATATAACTGTACAGTTTCGTTGTGCGCACGGGCAGTTGCTGCAGGGTCAAAGGTTAAATGTACCGCAGCAATGCGCGGTCACGTGACATGTAGGTAAAGCAAAGCCGTTTGTCGCATCAGTTCAGTAAACTTCACTTATTTTGCTTGGATTTTACTTAATTATGCATTAATTGGTCTCTTGTGATTTACTAGCAGCAAATGGGAGCAAGAAAAAATGAACTAGGTAAGATTCTAGGCAGCTGTTAAAACTGTTACTATTATAGCAGCGTGGACTGCGAGGCGTTGCCAAGTGTACACAAATGTGTTGTCTGCTACACTTGACTTTTGACCTTTGCACGATCATCATCAATCGCTGGAACTGTAAAAAGGGTTATTGTATACCGTAAAACGGGGTGAGTTCGCCACCCGAGGGTGAGTTCGCCACCCCTTACGTAAGGGCCATTGTAGGTTTGCTGTAACTATTGTTCAGTGTTTAATGAACAGATATCATGATCACCGTCATTATAAACAGTTTGCGACAGTTATCTTTTTTCAATTCGCTCTAGAAGTACTCCATTCTGCGCTACATATTATTTGTCTACTATTTCTTGCTACTTAACATGCCACGCACCTGCACCCCTGTACCGGGTCATAGATAACAAAATTATACCCCTGAAGCTCTGGAAGCTGCCCTACATGCCGTCAAGAATACCAACAGGACAATCAGCGCAGCGGCGAGGCAATTCGGAGTTCCAAGAAAGACCCTTTCTGACAAACTCTCAGGTAGTCATCCGCTGAAGACCGGAGGTCAGCCAGTGTTCTCCGCCGCCGAGGAGCACGAAATCGCCAACACTCCAAGTGGCCGCTGAATGGGAGTTCCCAATGACTGCCATCGATCTCCGACTACTGATTAAGAGTGTTCTTGACGCGAAGGGAATCCGGGAACGACGGTTCAAGGCAAACACCCTGGAATAGACTTTGTCAAATCATTCGCCCGAAGGAACAATCTGGTTTTCAGAGCGGCTGGCAACATCAAGGGCGCCCGCGAAAAGATCAGTGCACAAGACGTTCAAGCCTTCCTTGCCAACGTAGAAGTTTCTATTTGAAAACTAAAACTAGACATTTTTCATAATTTTTTCATAGGGTGGCGAACTCACCCCCAACCAGCCAATCACAACCAGTTAACTTCAGCTGCCTAGAATGGCATTAAAGAGTGTAAAATCGTTAATGGCGAATTCACCCCACGATAGTGTTTCATTCGAAAGGCAATATAAAGCTTGAACTAAGAAAATTGGTTTGGTAATTCTCTTGCTATGGCAGGAAACGTAAAAAAATACCCCTAAAAAGTGGCGAACTCACCCCGTTTTACGGTACCTTTCCATATTCCTCCTTATGACTCATTAACGTTAATTGCTGATCTTTTGGATCATAAACTTTTAAGCAGTTACATTAATTAATTAATTTTCGTTTTGTTACTCTAGGCAGGAAAAGAGATGAATTTATTGCACTACACATTGAAAATCTACACGAAGTTATACGACGAATCGACGGCTGCAAAAGAAACGTCCCTGCAGCTTCCTGTTTGCGAGAAACTTCGAGAATGCAGCGAAGTAGGTTCTAGCATTAGATGCTAAATTGTATGATAGCTGCCCTCTATAATGGCAGTCTTAATGTTAACCTGTCATGTTTGAAAAATCGGCCATTTTGTATTGAAAAAACTCACCAAGTCACCAAGATAATTATTATTCACTACTCGCTGTACTTAAGAAAATGATTATTTAGCTTTTTAACCCTGTAACATAGTATAATAGACTCTTATATTATACTCTCGGTATAATAGCCGCTTAATAGACTCCCGATTAATACATTCAATCGCTTAATTGGCTCAAAAATGCTTAGAACGGGCCGCTTCTATTCAAATATACATAAAATCTATCGGTAATTGACTCAAATAACTTCGCTTAATTGACTCAATAGCTAAAATAAGACATTTGTATGGGCCCTGACAGTCTTTCCTGCTTTTATGTCATCTTCACTTCCCTTTTGTGCATTATATATGTAGAAACAATCATGCTTAAGACCGTTTTGTTTGTAAGCAAGTACATTTATCATGCGGTAATACACAAGCTTAGCGGTTTTGCTTTGAATCTGTTTCCCGCTCGCCCACTGCAATTAACCTCGTTACCCAAAGAATTTCTGGAAGCTAAACATTTAATCACTTGCCTAGCGGTTTCAAATCTAGTTACAAATAATCTATGTCTGTTACCTGTCATATATATATATGTCATATATATATATGATTTTGAGGAATTTATTTTGCTAATTTGCCATGTCCTCTTTTTCCAGATTTCCCTACACGACATTCATGGAGAAGTAACAGTTATGAGAACGGGATTGTACTGTACCCATAAACAGGTACGTATTGGTTTTCAAAGCTTTTATTGTGTACTGTACAATATAATCATTCATTAGCATTGAAAACGAAATTATATATTACACTGTATTATAGTGTCTATACTATAAAAATATACGGAAACTTACATGACAAAAAATAGCAAATAGTATCAAAAAGTATTAAAATCCACAATATTTCATAAGTCACCATCATGTCATTATGTAGACAATTTTGTAGATATGTAATGTAGTATTTTAATGTTTTTATTCTTATGATTTTTAACTTACCCTAACTGACACAATTACTCACATCAGTCTGTCACTGACTGGTTATCCACTGATTCATTGTACGATGTAATTTGTTTTACTCTGCACTAGTGTATAATTTTTGCAATAAAGCTTTCTATATATATATATATTCATCAAAGTAACTATCACTGTTCGCAGTAAAAGGGCGTATGCTACATGTGTTCGGAATCTACAGAATATGTCCGGGATCAGACAGGTTCTCTCCCAAGTTTCTTTTCACAGTTCCGGCGATAAATGATGATCGTGAAAAGGTCAAAGGTTAAATGTACCAAACAACGCAACTGTGTACACTTGACAAAGCCTCGTAGCCCTTGCTATTGTAAGAGTAACAGTTTCATCAGCTAACTAGAACCTCACCTAGTTCATTTTTTCTTGTTCCCAAGCAAGATCCTGCTAGTAAATCACTCTACGCACAGGCTTACGCATGGTTAACTAAAGTTCATGGTAAAACAACTGAAGTTACTGAAATGATGTGGCAGTCGGCTTTGCTTTACCCACATATGTGACCGTTGTAGCTAAGACGCGTTGCTGCGGTGCACTTAACCCTTGACCTACAGGAGCGAAATGTGAAATGGCTTATCATAGAACATT
>JAQGDQ010000166.1:0-37500 GCA_030141605.1 Tubiluchus corallicola | reverse complement strand
ATACAAACAAAAAACAATGTAACATCTACAAGTTTTAGGCACAACAATTAAAACAATCAAAATTAGCACAAAGGAACTTAAACAATATTAATAAAATCTGCAGTAGATCATTTTCACGGGGAATCCTTCAAGATATTAAAGTAATCCCACGCTGTGGTCATAATCCACAAATGGCCGTTGCTAGGCCTGGATACAATATAAAGTTATCAATAGTTTAATTGCTTGATTAGACGAATGAAATGGGCAAAATTTATTTTATTCGTTGAAAAAATGTATCTCGGTGCCCAGTGGTCAGATTTAGGCATCGCTGAGTTCCAAGATTTCTTCACTGTGTATCAAACTTGAAAGGCAATATGTTAAAAGGGGCTCTGTCATGGTTGAAATAGATGAAAATTCATAAATTTATGCGTATAACGATATATCGTTCGTTACATTGGCTTTTTAAAATACCTTGCTACTGAGAATCAAAGTAGTCATGTAGAATAAAGATTTGGAAAGTTTCGTTAAAAATCCATGCCTAATCTTGTTGTTGATATGGGCCATGCTGACACACAACTTAAACTGTTCTCAGCACAAAGAAAACTGCTTTACATGTTCCTTTCGTACATTAATAATAACTGTGAATGTAGTCATAAGTATTTTCATAATACTACATTATCAGGGGTAAAGAAAGACCACTAATATTGAAAGGGTTATAAACATTGTGCGAGGATATAGTGAATAATAACGATACCAAATTATTAAGTGTGAAACCCGTAAAATGTTGATGATCATAAAAGTGTTTTATTTTTCAACAGAAACAACAGCGTGCCTTGAATCCTGCCGTAATGAAAGATGCACAATGCTTTCCATATAACGGGCAATCGTTTGAATATAACGAAAAGGACGGTCTGTTGATGGAAGGTACTCACAACAGAGAGCCAGAAGACTATCTGGACATGCATAGTGGTTTGGATGATACACCTGCTCTTCTTAACAATGGGGAAACCTTGGATCACCCACAAAGGTTTAATGATAAGCAAGGATTAGATGATAACATTAGGAATCAAACTCCAGAGCGAGAATTTCATAAGCAACTTCAGCGCAAGAAGTCTCCTGCTAAACCACCACGGTTGGACAAATCACCAAACTACGAAAACTGCGACAGCATTCAATCTAATTTTACTGACGACAGAAAGTTTACATACCCGCAGATATCAAGTGTAACAGATAGTTTTAACAAAGGTAACGTTTGTTCAGTGAAGAATGTCCCATCTGTTGAACATAAGCCAGGTGACTCTACTAACCTGCCACCAATACGACCTCCTCGATCACATCACAAAGGTTCCATTATAAAACCCACAAATTATGAACTAGCCAATAGCACTTATCAAAACATTCCAGTGCCTCCAAAACAGACAAGCTCACCTGTTCCAGTCCATGCCAGAAATGCAAATGGTGTAATTTACGAAGAGAACGCTTTGGATGAGTTTGCAGGCGATACTTTCCATGCCTGTCCATTAGTACTTCCAAACGGACAAGCTCCTCATGTTTCTCAAGATTGGGACGACGATCAAACTAGTGATTACTACAGCTTGGAGAAATCCAAACCATACCCTGTGGTAAATGAGGAAAGTTTCTTCGATGGCAGTGCTTCAAAACAACAAACAAGTAAACTGCCAAAGAGTGACAGAGCAGTTGAAACTGACGCATTACGGCAAACAGTAAATAGTCGTAATGAAATTCACTCTCCTACTGGAGGTAGATCTTATTATGCTCAAAAGACAGATGTCGCCTCTCAACGAACTAGCGATTCTGATACAAAGTACTCAACTTCTGTCAGTAGGCGAACTCAGCGGTCTAAAGAAATAGATGTGTCATCTCAGGAGGAACTTGACAAACGAGCCGAGTGTTTGTCTCCTAGCGGCAGGCGGCTGCATTACACGAAGCAAACAACTGCGCCCTCACAGGAAGCATTCACTTCCAATGATGACGGACGAGTAAAACGGGCTCATCATCAACAACATTCAGAAAAATTAGCCCAAGATTTAATTCCTCCCCCAAAGCCATCCAGAGCTGCCACGCCTGCTGTTTTGTACAAATCACATCCATCTAAGAAGTCTTTCAATTCATCGTCTCACAGTGGCCAACAATTTCTGAGTAGTAGCAATCGAATACCTCGACCATATTCCTCAATGGCTTGTAGCAGTTCACAGGCGAGCAACCACACGCAATCGTTACAAACTGGTTCTCTTCGAGGACGTCTGCCAGAAAAGTCTCATCCGGTCTATGTCACTATGTCCGATACAGAGACAAATTATGCGCGGATCGGTAAGATTCCCACCTATGCGTATAACTCAGATACCGAAACGTTCACGCGGCGGCCATTGCACAGACAAATGCCTCACTGGGAGGTAGTGAAAGAAGCCAGCGTCTCAAAGAAGGTTGTTCACAATTCGCAACCAGAATTGTCGGAAAATATTCCGGAAACTATTGAGGAAAAAGTGATTGATGAGAATGAGTACAGCACTCCGTATGCAAACATTGAGCGGCAACCACAGCCGGAAAGCGACAGTCCTTTTGTGAGAGAACCTTCAATCAGAGCAAAACGTGCCGCAGAGAGATTGTCCAGCATAATTGGACAGAAGCCAGTTGAGGAGCCTCTTACACCTTCCCAGATTAAGAAAAATACACGGGCTCTACTTTACGAAACTTTACAACAATCAAGTGGTAATGGGTACTATTCTGATAGTGCTTACTCTGACACGTCTGTCATCCTGCGCTCCAAGGATCGAATGCTCAAAAACTCATCAAGTAATCGATGTTATGAGCACGGCAGCGTCGGGCAAGTAAACAAAGATGACGACTACGAACCAATCTTTCCCACGAGAGAAAAATCGCTAACGGAAAACAAGAGTAATGCCCGCCATTTCTTCCACTCGTTGGAGCGTCAAAAAGCGCCATCTAGTAACTATAGTACGAAGCAGGAGGAGCAAAATGAAAGAGCAGAATCTGTTGGGACGGAGTCACCACACGAACGCTACCACCAGAGCTTAACTATTCAGTTGACTAACAAGACGAAACCTTTAGCAAAAAATGAAGCCAGGGAACATCCAAAAACGCCTAGGGAAGCCATGAACTACTTCAAATCTCTAGAGAAACGAAACACGTTAGAGAAAAAGAAAAAAAGCAAACGTTACAATCAGTCGGAGGAAGATGCAATGATCTGCATAGATGTATGAGCATTGAAACTTAAAAATTTCAATAGTTGAACAACTACTGTGGACGAATTCATTTGTAAATTTAAATTTGGCATTGAATTTGTCACAAATGAACTTACCTTTTTGTTATTCAGTCTTACGGCGTGTTCAGACTGGAGAGCAAATTTGTTGCAAGTTACTCTCCGCCTATAAGTGCAAGATGTCACTCATTTCCATATTCACTGCGAGAAATGTTTAGAGTAACTCGTCAAGGCATTCACACTAGACAGTAACTCAACACGCAGCAGCTATGGGAGAGTTGCAATTTCTTGCTTACAGTAACTGGCAAAGCAGTTCACACTTGCGAATTTGCTGTCACTCGCTAGTTTGAACTCGCCGTTATATATTTATTGTTTGTAAAATGATGTTACTTTTTGGTGCGTCTAAATTAACAATTCTTTCTCTAATTTCATAGGAACTGCCTTTAAATTGAACGATTTTATGAGAATACTTATTACATTAATAATGGGTGCTAAAGTTAAACATTGCCGTATTGTAATAGAGCTTTTGTATATAATTATCAGTATGTAAATAATTCAATTTACGTTATGAAATTGTGGAAATGAGAAAGCATTCAAATTAATCTATGTTAATTGCTTACATTTATTGATAAGCTAACATAATAATGTTACGTGAAACATATAGTTTATAGATATTGTTATTACTATTGTTTGTGAAGCCTTTGGGGGGGGAAGATGGTAAGCAACCTTAAACAAATTGCAATAGAATTTTCCTCTTATGATTCTGTTAGAACGTGGCTTCAGGAACGTATAATAAAAAATCGACCAAAATCGATTTTGATACTTTTCAGATATATCAATAAATCCAAGATGGCATCACCGGGGCCAAAAATTAATTAAAAAACGACGACATTTTTGAAATTTTCAGGTTCACTTTCATATCACCCAATAACAGTTACCTTTTTCTTAGTTTTCACGGTTTAGGAGATAATTGATTTCTTTACCCACCTCTAACAACGTACAGCGTTTTTCAAAATAACTAACGGTGTTATCCTGTATCTTTCTAAACTACTTCATGATTATGTTATAACTTGTTTTTCTGCACTTAAACATAAATTGTCATCAAATGCATATGAAGTAGTAACAGTTAAGCGAATAAGTGAAAAAAAAACTTTAGCCATGGCTCCATGTGTACGTGATGCGTAACGCGTGATGCATATACTACAGTTTGTGTTTAAACACGTAGAAGTGCTTCCATGTGTTCGTAATGCTTGATGCGTGATGTGTAACGCGTGATGCGTATACAACAGTTTGTGTTTAAACACGTAGAAGTGCTTCCATGTGTTCGTAATGCGTGATGCGTGATGTGTAACGCGTGATGCGTATACAACAGTTTGTGTTTAAACACGTAGAAGTGCTTCCATGTGTTCGTAATGCGTGATCCGTATTCATTCAAACGTGATCGCTATCGTCCAAATACGCACCACGCTGCAATACGCAGACGGGAAACCGCTGTTGCCTAGGTGATTATAGCGAGTTTTCAAGTTGCCGGTGACCATTTTCGCTGTTTAGCTTTCTGAAAACTCTAGTTTAGTGGAGTTTCTGAAAACTCGAGTTTAGGACCTACAAACAAAAATGTTTTTTTCTATTTTAGTTTTTGAGAGGTGGAAGAAGCATGTAGTTATGTGTTGTGCATCTAACTGCAGTTTGTTCATTAAATAATGATACGTGTCATATTGTTCTCTTCCCTGCAAAATGTTGTGCACCCAAAACCTTTGATTTCTTTTCCATCTAATGGTACAATAATAAGCTAATGCCGCAGCTGTAATTATCACGCTTAAGTTTCTACAGAGACATGGTTTCCAAATATTATTGTTTGCAATTTTCACGAATAGGGACCAAAAATGGCGGAAAGAACGCCGTGAGCTTTGTTAATACGTATAGCGTTTACGGACACATGGAAACAGTCAATACGCATCACGCATTACGGATCACGATTACGCGCACATGGAGTCGTAGCTTTAGTTTGTGTATTTCTTTTCGCAAAACCATTTAATTTGATGCCTCGATCTTGTTAAGGTTATTGTAATCGTAGGGCAGGTGACAAGTCTGTGATGATAGAAGCCGGTTAGGTTATAAAACTGGTTGTTATCATCAGTTTTAATTTTGTATTCGATATCTTATATTTTATGTTCTAACAAATGCAGAAATAAATAATAAAATTAATTAAGCGTTATCTTGTTTTTTTATATTTCTTTGTTTAAAACACAAGAAAATCCACTCGCATAAAGCTTAAAAAATTTGTTTTGAAAATTTTTTACAACTTATATACAGCCTTTTTGCATACTGGGCTTGCCTCGGCAGTAACACTGTAAAAACTTGTAAATTTAAACTCCCGGTGATAATTTGGCGCAGTTATTTTAACGATGGGTTGTTTGAAACAAGTTTGGATAATACAGAGTAAAATTTCAAAAATAATCAGAGCATTTGAAGTGCACAAGTCACTAACTAAGTAAAATTTTAAATTGCTGTACCTCGTCAATAAGATTAAAAATACGTTTTTTGGTTAGTGAGTTGGGCTCCCTAAAGGATGAGTCAGGACATTTTACGACTTGGTGAAAACATTTTAAATAATTAATAATTTTCTTTTCTACTTATATAAGTCTTTCCAGCAGATAAGCGAAATGTTCAGCAATACTACACACTGCACACTGCAGTATACATACATAATATAACTTTGCATAGAAAGTTTTTCGGGACACAGTTTAACATTTCTTTTCTTCCCCTGACTTACGTTGTGCGTACATGACGTCATGTAATGGCGCGGTCGGAACAGCATTACTGGAGATTTAAAATAAAACACAAACAAAAAATCCTTTCAACACGAGTACGATATATGCATAAAATTGCTATAAAGTAATATAATTTTAATCCGATTTTTCTGAAACCTACTTCAGGTACCCCTTTTCTTGTCACTTAAAGGCCAATTAATCTGCAAGGAAATGTGTTTCACAAGTTTTAATTATTTACTAGCTGCTATGTGTAACTACCTTGCAAACCTCAGTTACAACAGAGTGAGGCTCGTTGGTCTAGGGGTATGATTCTCGCTTTGGGTGCGAGAGGTCCCGGGTTCAAATCCCGGACGAGCCCGCTTTTTTTAAATTTACTGCTTCCGGACGAGCCTACTTTGCAATCTCTTATATTACTATTCTTTGTATCTTAATATATATATATATATATATATAAGATTCGAGGCTACAGCTTCGACGAGGGCACCATTTGCGGCGATCTATACATCGATCTAGTGTCGTACTATTGATGGTTTATTATTCGAATCGGGCCCACCGGGAGGAAGGGGGGGGCAAAAAACCTCCAAAAATGGCCATTTTTCGGCCGTTTTTTGCAAAAGTTATACGGCTGAGATGTGGAGAACGGGAACGGGTCGAGGGTGGTGCTGGGTATGGATAGATAGCCCGTTCAGCGGTGGGTGTCATAGGCCTATTTAGAATTCGCGAGACGACCACGGCGTCCCGTAACGGGCGTTTTCCCGGACCCAACTCGCGATTTTTTCGAAATTTTGACCAAACAGCATGCGGGAAAAACGTTCTAGCGTCGCCCGGTGGGACTCTCGGAAGGAGATATACGGCTCTTTAGAAAGAGGAACAACAGGGCTACACGATGATGTAAGCCACATTTTAGGACAGGTCCACCGAGAGGAGTACCGACGAGTTAATTACATGTTCTATTTTCGGCAATTTTCGCTTAGAAAACTGCTGACGCATGCCATTGTAGTGACGTCATCCATTGTACTCTCTCTATAACTTTAATTCAGCAAAAAGCTGCTTTGCGTTAGATAAACAGACATACAGTAGGCAGGATGTTACGGGCTTTGTGTTATACATGAGGATGCTACAATATAGATCTAAATCACTAACTCGTTATTTACTAATATTAACTAAGACTGACAGGTTTGTAAAAGGGCGACATGCAGACTGCACCACACGTCCCAATGAAATCATCGTTATACTGTAACCTGACTAACGGGTCATCAAACTAAAGAGCCAGTTAACTAACCAAGAAACCAGGCAACCCCCCCCCCCCCCAGTATACATCCAACCAACCATTGCTGCATGGCTTGCAAAGCACAAAACCTACAAATACTACCGCACAAGTCATTTGTTGTTGCTAATTTATTGCTGGTAGTTATTTATTAAATATATTTATTTAATTATTTATTTATGTATGATTTTCAGGTTTCAGAAACAACAACACAAAACTGGGTAAAATAATCCAATTATTTTCATAACAGCAAAACTAACAGTTGCCCTCACAATGTACATAATTAATAACACTTAATGTATTATTTAGAAAATTAGAAATTGTTAATATCCTATTGTGTCATGTCACACAAAGATATGAACGTAGTTAGCACGTGTTGGTGCTTTGGCTTCACTACCTTACAGGTGTGGTTTCACCTGTCTCAATGCAGCGCCTAGCAACAGTAACTACAACATCCCTGAGCAACCCCGTGCAAGGTAAAAACATTCATAAACACTGAATCTGATTCCGAGAGGCTGGATAAACAAGTGGCATTTTATGTGGATTTCTGATTTGATGTGAGCACGTTTTGCCACCAACTTCGTTTAGGAGTTATCAACTAAAGGTAACCAATGCCTTGCCTTGCTTTTTGTTAAATGAAGCCACATGCTTTTACAGTATAAATGATGTCCACGGCAGTAAGCGTTTGTAGGAAACTCATAGTTTAATGATTATATAAATGACCACGTTTTCCGACAGTAATAATGTTACTCATGTGCAGAAAATTGCTACTGTAAAGTGATTTATTATCAAGAGTACGGATGAACATCGAGAGAGTTTTTTTCAATTCGATTCGACTCGAACTTGAAATTTTGAATTTGATTAATTCACTTTTTCAACTACGTACGTTCTTTATCATTAAAACGTTTGAAACTGCATGCAGTCAATAGAGTTTAGTTGCAAGTTTCTGCATAATCTTTAAACAAATTATTAGCATTTTGATTGTCGACAAAATCGACTTTGTGACGATTTGTGTGAGACAGCTTTTTATTGGTGATTCGAAACCGCATTTAAAACTCTTCAAAAGTAAATTCGAATTCGATTCGAAACCTAAAACTATAGATTCGAACAATTTGGAACTTCAATCGCGTAGTTTTTTATCTTTAATAATCATTACAACGATTGTAACATCATGCAATTAGCATAATTTATTTGTGCAGAATTTTACACAAATTATTAGCGGTTTAACTGCAGAACAAATATGCACGATTTTTGTAAGACTAATTTTTACTGATGCTTTGAAAACTTGTTCGAAAACTTTCAGTCTCAATTCGAATTTGATTCGAATCCGAATTACCAAAGTTCGATTCGATTCGAAGTCGAAAGTCACAAAACCGATTCGATTCGATTTCGCTTTCGCTTTCTGGTAGAGAATGCTAACCTCTAATCAAGAGCCATAACTAAAAGTTATGCTGTGATTCGGTTAGTTTTGGTAAAATTATTGCTGAATAACTGAATATGATAAATTTCTTACTTGTTGCTTAAGGAATTTCTATCAATTTTTTGCATTTAGGAAAAAAGCTGTTCAAACAAATTTATGGATTTCGCTTTTTTAGGAATGGGACAAGGAGAAGGAGAAGGTCGTGGACAGGGAGAAGGAGAAGGTCGGGGACAGGGAGAAGGCGTTGGTGAAGGACAGGGGCAGGGCGAGGGTGGTGGAGCCCCGGGGGTTATATGGGCAATCCTTTGGTTCTTAATTTTCTGGTTCGCGGGGTGGCCAATAGGATTTTTCTTCTCTTACTGGTATGTTCTCTTTCTACCATTCTCAGTATGTTGTGGATGTGCTAAAGACGTATGTGAAGTGCTGTTAAAACTTGTGCAGATTCCGTTAACTTGTGTACAGAACATGATGTCGCAGAAAGCAATTTGTTAATGGAACATGAAGTCGCAGAAAACAATTTGTTAATGGAGCATACTGAACCACTGTAAGCAGTTTAACATAAACAAGATACCGAACCTCCATGCGTAGTTAAACATAACGTCACCTCAAACAATAACGCCAGTGGAACATAATGTTCATACAGCACAACATTTGCAGAAGATAATGTCGTAAAAGCGGTTTGCTAACGAAACATGATGTGCAGCCAGAACTTTCCATGCAACTATTGCTCAAGTAAAATAAAGTAAACGGTCAAAATTAGCTCTATATGCTCAAAAAAACTTTATGTTGTTGAAGCGTTATGAGTTCAAACTTACGTGAAGTAATTATACTAATTTTGAATCAAATTGAGCTCTAAATTATACGTATTATATACCCCAGTCATACAACAAGATAAAGTGCTTAATAGATACAGCCTGGATTAATTACTAAATTTACTTTTATATCTTGTATGTATAACTGTATATATCAGCCACGCAAAAGAACTGTAAATATATTGCACTGGTACAATTAACGCTTCAAATGCTGTACAATGACAATATTAGCTACTTTTACAAGCCATGTATAACTGTATCTATTGGCAAGCAAAAGTATTGTAAATTTATTGCACTGGTACAGTTAACGCTTCAAATGCTGTACAATGACAATAGTAGCTACTTTTACAAGTCATGTAAAACTGTATCTATTGGCAGGCAAAAGTATTGTAAATTTGTTGTACGGGTGCAGTTAACGCTTCAAATGCTGTACGATAAAAATAGTAGCTACTTTTACAAGCAATGTATAACTGTATCTATTGGCAGGCAAAAGTATTGTAAATATATTGCACTGGTACAATTAACGCTTCAAATGCTGTACAATGACAATATTAGCTACTTTTACAAGCCATGTATAACTGTATCTATTGGCAGGCAAAAGTATTGTAAATTTATTGCACTGGTACAGTTAACGCTTCAAATGCTGTACAATGATAATAGTAGCTACTTTTACAAGTCCTGTAAAACTGTATCTATTGGCAGGCAAAAGTATTGTAAATTTGTTGTACTGGTACAGTTAACGCTTTAAATGATGTACGATGACAATAGTAGCTACTTTTACAAGTCATGTAAAACTGTATCTATTGGCAGGCAAAAGTATTGTAAATTTGTTGTACTGGTGCAGTTAACGCTTCAAATGATGTACGATGACAATAATAGCTACTTTTACAAGTCATGTAAAACTGTATCTATTGGCAGGCAAAGGTATTGTAAATTTGTTGTACTGGTAAAGTTAATGCTTCAAATGCTGTACGATAAAAATAGTAGCTACTTTTACAAGCCATGTATAACTGTATCTATTGGCAGGCAAAAGTATTGTAAATTTATTGCACTGGTACAGTTAACGCTTCAAATGCTGTATGATGGCAATAATAGCTACTTTTACAAGCCATGTATAACTGTATCTATTGGCAGGCAAAAGTATTGTAAATTTGTTGTACTGGTGCAATTAACGCTTCAAATGCTGTACAATGACAATAGTAGCTACTTTTACAAGCCATGTATAACTGTATATATATCGGCCAGGCAAAAGTATTGTAAATTTATTGCACTGGTACAGTTAACGCTTCAAATGCTGTACAATGACAATATTAGCTACTTTTACAAGCCATGTATAACTGTATCTATTGGCAGGCAAAAGTATTGTAAATTTATTGTACTGGTACAGTTAACGCTTCAAATGATGTACGATGACAATAATAGCTACTTTTACAAGTCATGTAAAACTGTATCTATTGGCAGGCAAAGGTATTGTAAATTTGTTGTACTGGTAAAGTTAATGCTTCAAATGCTGTATAATGACAATAGTAGCTACTTTTATGCCAAGTTTATGTTATTGGTAAAACATAGATAAGAATACAGGCATAATTAATTATCAGGTATCTATATTAACTTTAAAGGTAAGAACTCACGTTTCAGCAGTGGCGCCTCGGGCATAGGCACTGAGGAACTGCAGCACCCCCTGTTTTCACTCATTAGTATCGATAATATTCGATATAATAAGTCTTTTTTCTTTAGTACTTTCTTTATAACTTGTACGGAAGCACAGCACGTGAGGGAAGTACAATTTGCTTCACAGCACAAGCAACGTGGTGTTTGGCTGTTATGCGCATGCGGCCTTGCGCACATGTCTCAGATAACACGCTGTACGTTAGCGTCTGCTGCTTGGTGGAGAAAGTACTGTCTCTAAAACAGTAACAGTTGCCACGTGCGTAGCGTGTACCGTCGTATTCTTGGATGTGATAAAGTGTAAACTTAGCGTGTGTGCTTAAAACATAAATTATTTAATAATAGACGCCTTACATTCTGTGTCTGTAAATGAACTACAACAGCTTAATTTTTTACATTTCTCTCTCCATGAGAAAGTTGCAGTTAAAAAAGGTACCATTCAACACCTGATCTTCAAAATTTGATATAACTACAACATTAAAATTACATATGTTTGTTTCGTTTTACACAGTATTAGAACAATGTCTAAAAATTATATGAAGCAGCAAACCCGCTAATTTCTGTGCAACTGTTTAAAAGATAATGTCATTTAATAACTAGAGTTCAAGACAAACGTTTATTTTGAAAATGACGAAGGCACTATTAAGACAAGCCGTTTTGTGTCCTTTATTGCCGTTTTGTTTTTAAGTTTACGATTAATAATCCTATTGTATCTATGTATATTATATAAGAATGTAATCATTTGTAAGTTTGCGGTGCGTTAAATGAATATTGATTAAGCCAAACGATGTTTAGTTTTGACAAAGTTTTAAAGGAAAGGACAAGTCATTTAGCACGTTAGGTTTATTTTGCTGTAATCACTCAAACTTAGAAAAATATAAAAAAGAAATTTGTAGAAATGAACTGTCTATAAATGATAGAGTGAATTCATACTACCGTTGTGCAGAAATTTTAAGACGCGGTGGTTACAACCATTCACTTGAAAATTATGACGAAATTGGTAGACTTCGTGACTTTTCGTAAGCGCATCATAGCTTTTCGTAAGCGTGCATTGAACTCCTTAAACTAATTCACACTCCTACAGCTTGCTCAATGTTCATGTAGAAATATCACAAAATTGCCAATCAGTTTTTTGTATCTTAGATAGGTAACTTAGAAAGTTATATTTTTTGAGTGAAAATGACAGTGACTTTTCTTATCAGTCAACAAATGACGTCATTGGTGGAATAATTGGGCGTTCAAAATGGGAGTACCTAAGCATGAAATAATCGTGACTTTAAAGTGATTTTATTAATTACACGTGGTGTTTGTCATGCTTCTGTTACTAAATCCTTCCAATTTTCCTCGAGAAAATTGAAATAAGCCTAACAACCCAGAAGGCTTGACCTTTCCTTTAACGACGGTTTATAAAAGTAATCTTGACGACTGTAAGATCAGTAAAACATTTTTGTTTGCATACTTCCTGTTGTAAAATGAATTTAAAATTTAGAATAAATTAAATTAGGAATTATACGTGTTTCTGGTTATTCTTATAATATTAGTAAAAACAAGTAACGAGAGCTTGCAAGTGAAAATTGCAATTCTGGTGTCTCATGCATGATAAAAAATCAATACCTTGTTTTTTGTCTTGGTACGCCATTTTGGTTTCTAACAAGTTGTTCTAAAATCATTTTCATAACGAGTCTTTTCACAATTTCCTTATGCGCACGCGCAGTTGCTGTAGGTCAAAGGTTCAGTGTACCACAGCAACGCGTTTTAACAACAACTGTCACATGACATGAGGGTAACACAAAGCCATCTGCCGCAACAGTTCAGTAAATTGTGTTGCTTTACGTAGAGTACTTAATTGTGCATTAGTCTGTGTATAGAGTGACTTGCTAGCAGGATCTTGTTTGGGAACAAGAAAAAATGAACTAGGTAAGGTTCTAGCTAGCTGTTAAAAGAGTTACCATTATAACAACGTGAGCTGCGAGTTGTTGTCAAGTGTACATAAATGTGTCGTCTGGTACATTTAACCTTTGACCTTTTCACGATCATCATCAATTGCTGGAACTGCGAAAAGGCTCATTACACCTTACTGACTTTAGTTTTAGTCCATAACCGTAATGAAATCAGACGCCATTGCGTTTTCTCATAACAATCTTTAGATTCTCATAACAATTCCGTTAATCACATCATGGTAATGAGCGTCGAACCCGTACACTGAGCCAAAACCTCCGTTCCTGGCGTTGACGAGCGCACTTCATTAGTGAATTCTAGTCTGCTTGTATATATGCTTCATACGCATCTTACCCATGTTGTTACAGGTATAATAAAAGGTTTCTCTAAAACCAAACTGACTAGTTTTGGGTAGGTGCTCATCGTTGTTACAGCAACACTTCTTTCTTTAAACCAGTCAGGCACTGGAGATTACAAATGTGACGCTAAATTCCCATGATAGATGGCGCCACATCATTGCACGCAAGGTACATGCAGCAGGTAAGATAATTCAGCTGTTCCACTGCACCTACATAAACATGCCATCAGATACCTGAATACTCAAGGTGCTCACAGTGCGTTGTACGCGAAGGTCGAAGCGAAACATTGATAACACCCAGTGGCAGACATCTTCAAAATTTTAAATTCTAGTTAAAATGGTAAATTAGAAGATTCCCTAATCGGGTAAGCATTAGCGATTATTATATATACGTACCTTTACCGTAATTGCATATTTTGTGATATATGTATATACATATATCACAAATCTTTATATATCTTTTTATATATATATATCTTCTATATAAATTTCTATCTAAATCTTTATGCATATCACATATTTTATTGCATAAATCATACACTAAAACAGAGTAAAACAAATTACATCGTACATAAAAATCAATGTAGAACCAGTCAGTGACAGACTGATGTGTACAATTGTGTCAGTTAGTCTAAGTTAAAAATCATAAGAATAAAAACATTAAAATACTACATTACATATCTACAAATTTGTCTACATAATGACATGACGGCGACTTAAGAAATTTGGTGAATTTTAATACTTTTTGATACTTTTTTTGCTACTTTTTTACCATGTAAGATTCCGTACGAGTCGTATTCACATTGTTTTCCTTATTTTCAAGGTTTAGACACTTAGATTACAATGAATTTATGGGTCTAGAGCATTACGCGTTTTTTTATATTCTCCAGTTATCGATGAATTCTACTTTATCGCTCTTATATAAATGTCTTTTGTGAGTTAGCATAAGTGTGTGTGTGTGTTTTAGTTCTGTTTTAAATGTTATTAATCCGTCTTTTGATTTTATACTTAAGGGTGCTGAATTCCATAAGTTGATATTAATATAATTGAAGATGAACTACGTTCAGGTCTATTTCAGAAGGTCTATCATAAATTATCATCAGCTGCTGTTAGCAAAATAAATATTATCATAATTACAAATTTTCGTAAGTGTGCTATACTCCTCAGTGCAGGAAAAATAACCATTACACTAATCTCTCCATTTATTTTACTAACATACTAACCATAAGCTTTTAAATATTTACACCATTTTAGCCACAACCTTTCATAATTATCAGACAAACGGAGACATTATTGGTTATATCTGTTTTAGGTAACGCCATCTGAAATCTATTGTTAAACTGTTGCTATGTTAATTCAAGTAAATTGAAATTGAAAAAACTACATATTTCATGACTATATGCCATTTCTATAATGAGTAGAGAGTTCGCAAACACGTGTATTGTTTGTTTGTGGTGTTGGAGATTATGTTCAGTTGTGATGTCATCATTTGTTCTGCTCACCTAAGCATTATTATACATGCTAAAATACACACTTTTACCATACTTCAAAATGAGGTGATTCAATTTTGCCAGAGGTCTTTACATCAGCTTTGCTGTTGACCAATGGCCATGCATATTATGTATAAAAAAATAATAAATAAAAACATGTATAAAAAATGAAGTAGAATGTAAAATCATCCTGTATTCTTCTGAGTTGAATTGCTCATAAGTTGAACATTGAACTGTACATAAGTTGAACATTGAATTGAATTGTACATAAGTTGAGCATTGAACTGTACATAAGTTGAACATTGAACTGTACATAAGTTGAACATTGAACTGTACATAAGTTGAACATTGAATTGAATTGTACATAAGTTGAACATTGAATTGCACATAAGTTGAACATTGAATTGTACATAAGTTGAACATTGAACTGTACATAAGTTGGACATTGAACTGTACATAAGTGTAACATTGAATTGTACATAAGTTGAACATTGAGCTGTACATAAGTTGCACCATGTGAAATTATAACACTAGAAAGGAGAGTCCCAAAATATCTAAATTCGACTTTCGTTTGCCATTTTAATCGACTAAATTAAAATGCGTCTAATTCAGAAAATTTATAATAGTTATTTCGAACACATTGTACTCGAGTTTTCTGATCATGAATCGAGTACTCGGTAACAATGATGTGCTGATGTTGCTCTAATATCTCTTTTACAGCAACAAAATCAAACATATGTACATAAATATTATACTTTGTATAATTATAATGAATCACTCTGCGGGTTAAAACAGAAATGTAAACAATTTTCAGGGTTACTCTTACAAATTCCAAGAGGTGCTAGCAGGGCAACTCTTGCTGCAAATGAGGTATGAGGAAACAGGTTTACAGCTTTATAACTGGCCTGTTGCTACAATCATTCTCCGTGGAGCTTGGGGAACGCCAAAATTAACACACAATGGTATATTAGACAACCTGTTTGATCTCCGTGAGCATGTCTAAGAGTATACTACTAAGACATAATGTACCGAAATCCTAAAAACATGGTTACGTGAGTCTGCGCACTCTACAAAATAGGACTGATTCCAGGCATCATCAACCGATAAATTTGCAACGAATAAGATGTTGATATTTGCTGTCTGTATTACTTTTACAGGCAAACATTCACTTGAAAATAATGAAAACTCTATTTGTATACCAATACTTACCACACTATATATACCCTAATAATAAATTTGTAACGTGCGGGGGGGGGGCTTTGTTACTTTGACGTATCCTAAATTGAAAAATTTGCCTAAAAAGCTATTGCAAACATGCCAGCTAACAAACTTCATTTTAGTCTGCAATCACAACTGAAATTAAATTTGGAAACATAATCGCAAAGAGAAAAATAAAATCTAAAGCCGTGTTAACCCTGTTGTAGCACAAGCAGTCTTATATGTCCAAATATTACATGGTAATTTATTATATGATAGCAAATATGGGTGTATAGCGTCTTTAAGTTGATAAAAATGCTAATTTAAACACACTAAAAATTTATTCGACAACTGTTCAAAATGGGGAAACTACGCGAAAGACTTGCATTTCAGAGATGGAAAAACTATTATGCATATTTTAATTTATATTGCAGCTCAAAATATGATTATATGACTTACATATGAACGTTTGGTACATTTCATATTTTAGTGCCTAGGAACAAAGACATGTACAGTAGCCAACAAAACAATTACAATTCCAACAATGAAATCTTGTGGTTCTAAACATACATAAGCAGCAAATCATTTGTTGTATCTCTACCTTACAGCTGACCAAGTCCTAAACATAGACAGTACAAACTACGTATGAACAACATACATAAGCAGCAAGTTATTTATTGTATCTCTACCTTACAGCTAACTACAGTTGAACAACATACATCAGCAACAAATTATTTAGCCCTGCTTTTTGATTGCCCACAACACATTTACATTCGTGTATAAGTAAATAGTGCTTGAGGCTTTTCTGTGCAGTATTTTTTATTTGTATTATATCCATTGTAGGCCCTTTCACTGATATTGTATATGTAACCTGTAAATGTGTATGGTGAAATAAATGACTATGACTATGACTATGACTATGACTATGACTCTCCTTACAGCTGACAAAGTCCTAAGCATAGACAGTACAAACTACATATGAACAACATACATAAGCAGCAAATCATTTATTGTGTCTCTACCTTACAGTTGACCAAGTTCTAAATATAGACAGTACAAACTACACATGAACAACATACATAAGCAACAAATTATTTATTGTATCTCTCCTTACAGCTGACCAAGTCCTAAGCATAGACAGTACAAACTACGTATGAACGACATACATAAGCAACAAATTATTTATTGTATCTCTCCTTACAGCTGACCAAGTCCTAAGCATAGACAGTACAAACTACGTATGAACGACATACATAAGCAGCAAATTATTTATTGTATCTCTCCTTACAGCTGACCAAGTCCTAAATATAGACAGTACAAACTACGTATGAACGACATACATAAGCAGCAAATTATTTATTGTATCTCTGCCTCACAGCTGACTAAGTCCTAAGCATAGGCAGTACAAACTACATATGAACAACATACATAAGCAACAAATTATTTATTGTATCTCTCCTTACAGCTGACCAAGTCCTAAGCATAGACAGTACAAACTACATATGAACAACATACATAAGCAACAAATTATTTATTGTATCTCTCCTTACAGCTGACAAAGTCCTAAGCATAGACAGTACAAACTACATATGAACAACATACATAAGCAGCAAATCATTTATTGTGTCTCTACCTTACAGTTGACCAAGTCCTAAATATAGACAGTACAAACTACATATGAACAACATACATAAGCAGCAAATTATTTATTGTATCTCTGCCTCACAGCTGACCAAGTCCTAAATATAGACAGTACAAACTACGTATGAACGACATACATAAGCAGCAAATTATTTATTGTATCTCTACCTTACAGCTGACCAAGTCCTAAATATAGTCAGTACAAACTACGTATGAACGACATACATAAGCAGCAAATTATTTATTGTATCTCTGCGTCACAGCTGACCAAGTCCATGAAGGACGAAAGGTTCTGGAAAAATAAAGTTTTTGAGATTTAATGACACTTTGTTTTACGACTATGACTACGGAAGTCTCAGAAAAGAACTATCTTATTTTCAAAAGTATTTTTTCATTGAAATCGAGACTTTCACACACAAACACGCTCACAAAACTAATTAACAGCTTCATTATTATTTCATAATTTATATATTCGAAATAGCAAGAAAACTATTTACATTTTATTTACAAAAAATATGAAATAATCATTTTCACGAAGCTGCGAATAAGTTCTCATAACATACATTTAGAAAAAGGACGGCACCCACAACCTCAAGTCCCTGTGAATCTGTCAACACTGTGACAGCCAACAAGTAGAAGAGGAAATTCATTTTTTGTTTTATTGCTGCTTCTACAACCGGCTAAGACAAACGTTTTATTCTGATATAACAAGCATGAATAGCAATTTCATTAACTTGAACAATAACGAAAAGCTAAAATTCACAATGGGGGTAACGACTGAGATATAACCAAAATAGGCACCCATCACATTTTGGAGTGTTTTAAAAAAGGAGTAAATAGTACTAATAAAATAATATAATATAATATAAATAATATTAAAATAAATATTGATAATATTATTTATTATTTTTTTCATGATACGCTAACTGTATCTATACTAAAATTATATATATATGCTTGTTATTTGTTATGTGTGTTTTTGGTTCTATAGCTGTAATGTAATAGCTCTGTTTTGTACTTTTGTATTTTGTTGTTGTTTCATATATATATATATGTATATACACACATATATAAACTTTATTTATTTTGAGTGGATTTACAACATAGTAACTATTACTGAACACAGTATTTCCACTACGTGCAGTGATGAATTGGTTAGTTCAAGTATGTAATAACTCAAAATAGTTAAGTAGTTGTTGTCTTGTTTTATATATGCAATTGTAATGTAATGTATATGCCAATAATAAATTCTATCATTTTTATATTCATGCCAATTATTTGACATTTGCAGCAAATATATTAACGCAGGACGCCCTGAAAATGATGCGGGTCAACGGTATGTTCTACGTCAGCCTAATGACGATTCTCATTGGCATGACGTCATGTGAGACGTCATCAATGGAGGACGTGGAAAAATGGGTTGCCAGTGCTTCAGTAGGTGACGTAGCTTTCCTTCCGTGTCTGGCTTCTGTTGATCCAGATGATCCGGGATCTTGGCAACATCCGTCCACGGCGATGATTAATTATCCCGGAGATAAGGAAGGGAATTTCGAAGTTTTGTTAAACACGACTCTAGTGATTGTAGAAGTAACTGAAAACGATTTTGGACTCTATCATTGCCTGATTTCATTGCAAAAAACGGAGGACGATTTTCAGAAAATTGTTTACTCGAAAGCGCTTTTGGAGAAAGTAAAAACTGACGATGATTTGTGGCAGCAATACAGAACACAGCTAATCGTGGCGGCAGTGGCAGCTGCTTGTACACTGGCATTATTCATATTCATATTCTTGGTATGTATAGACGTGCCCTTTAATCTTTGTAAAAGTTTCACAGAAAGAATTTTTTCAGTAGCTCGAGTGGAACAAACTTGCTTTACATCATTGCACTAAATATGGCCATGGGCGACCATAATTTTCCAGGTGGTGGGTGGGGGGTTTGGGGGTTGAACACTTTTGCCCGATAAATGCAGAGTCAGCTTCGAGTCGGGGATTGCCTCACTCCCACCCCGTGATAAAAAAATGCTGCCCGGATTTCCGGCACCTCATTTGGCGTCATCGAGAAATTTCGAGATTTCCTTTTATGGAAAATATTATTTTATTTTTTTTCATCGTGGCCGAAAAATTTGGTGATTGCTAGAAACGGGGGGGGGCGAGGGGCTACAACCCCCGGCTAGTACGCTTATGAATTTTAAAATTTAAGCTTTCTTATCGAATATTTGCAATTTAATGCAATTTACATGATGATCGAATGCACCTTACAAACAAAGGATCATTAAAATTACTAAAATCTGAATTCATAAGATATTTAAGACAATGGCAGCTGAAGTGTCTAAGGAGAAGCTCAAGACTTGTTCATTTTAACATTTTCGAACTAAGTTCGCTAATTTCCTGTTATTTTCGGTTTCTGGTTTAAATTTGCTGGATTTTTATATTGTGATTTCTTTAAATTTTAATTAGAATGCTAATGGTTTTATTTAACCCTTAGGCGACCAAGGGTTTATTGTATTACACTAAAGACTAAGGGGGTGAAAAAGTACCCCATGAAAGTTTTGTTTTTGTTCTCTCTCTCTTTCTCTGTTTATGTCGATCTGTCTCTCTCTTTCAAGCTCTCTCTCTCTCTCTCTCTCTCTGTCTCTCTCTCTTTCAATCTCTCTCTCTCACGCTGTCTCTCTCTTTCTTTCTCTCTCGCTCTCTCTCTCTGTCTCTCTCTCTCTCTCTCTCTCTCTCTCTCTCTCTCTCTCTCTCTCTCTCTCTCTCTCTCTCTCTCTCTCTCTCTCTCTCTCTCTCTCTCTCTCTCTCTCTCTCTCTCTCTCTCTCTCTCTCTCTCTCTCTCTCTTTCATATTAGTTCAAAATCAAGTTCTGTGGCAAGTTGACAGAGATATGTGAAAACACCAAAGATAGAAAGAGGCTTTCCACCATTGCACTATATTGTTTATGCTATGTTATTTATGCGTGGTTTTTCAAGTCTTGTGAAAATTTTATAATAGCCTAACGATGTTCACTGTTTAATTCTAAGACATCCACTTCGCCACTAACCGGATCTTCTAAACTTTCATCAGCTTCAAGCTTAGTCACCTGTATAGCTAAAGTTCCCGCCATATTACTAAATGAAGAATGTCCACAAAATTTAATATGAAATTTTCACAGCAGATCGTTAGAAAAATCTCTTTGCAGAACTGTAGACAGAATTGAAGGTTTGCAGCACTTCTTAGTTGTCAAGGTAAACATTTGGTGTTGCCAGAAAGAAAAATACTACAAAGTAAATTCCAAAATTTTGCCTACATAAAAGGCAAATGGAGGGAGGGGACAATAAATTATCCCAGTCGGGTGGTATCTGGCACACGCGCTTTGTAAAAAGGCATGAATAATACTTTTCAACAAATAAAATGTTCGCCTTGGAATTTTATATCACATGATTATTGTGTTATTGCATGTAAAGCTTGCGTTAGCAGCAACGCTGTGTAAAACTTGCACAGTTAAACATTAATTATTAAGATTTTTTATCTAATTACACAAGTCTTTCAAACGGGTAAGCGTAATGTTAAGTAATATGACTTTTTGTGGAAATGTCTTGGGGTTGTACTTAAAAATTCCTCGTTTTTCCTTTTAACAAAAAAAAATTAAAAATGATAAAATATGAAGACAGCAGAACCATTTCTCTGCTTTTAGATAATTTTGAAATGAAGAATTCGTTGACGCGCCCTTAGAGACCGAACTTAAGCAAAACTGTGCCTGGATACTAAACTGAATGCATTTTCTTAATCTTAATATTTGCCAATGATTTCTTAGGTGATATGATGTCTCGTATGTTTCATGCATGCTATAACAAAAAAAATCTAATAATATTTGATCTGAGCTGATCCAATTCAATCAAACTGCTCCGATCTAAATTCCGATGTCATCTAATCCAGTCTAATGCGCTACAACGGATTCCACTCAAAACCATAATTTAATCGAATTCAATAATAGGTATTCAATTAAAGCAGGTGGTTATTAACAACTTTTTCAACTTCAGGTGTATCATTTCCGTTACAAAGAACCGAAACCGGAACGTTTGGACGACAAAAATGTTTATCCAGAATTTACGTATCGAAATCCCAGCCTGGTGACAGAAGACGAGGGGACAGGACGAATCAAGGGCTACACCCCTACGCCAATCCCTGAAAATGAAGTAAACGGTACCGCAGCGAGTACTCATCTATAGCATGTAGAAATGTCTAGAATGATGTCAGCTAGTTTACTGTTCTATGGCAGCCTGTTTATTTGCTGATGTATAGTTTATGTGCATATTTTTGATGTATGTTGTCACTTGCTCTACGATTTTTTCTTTTAAATTTATAGAGAAATTGTTGAAATGTGCAAAAGTGTCAAAGTTGAGCAAGCGAGAAAACGACAGAGAGCGAGAGAGAGAGAGAGAGAGAGGGAAAGGGAGAGAAGAGCGGGAGAGATTAAGAGAGAGAGAGAGAGAGAGAAGAGAGAGAGAGAGAGAGAGAGAGAGAGAGAGAGAGAGAGAGAGAGAGAGAGAGAGAGATTGGGAGGGAAAGAGAGGGAAAGAGAGAGAGAGAGAGAAAGAAAATTTTAAAAGTAATGCGACATCACTCATGACCCACACTCAAAATTGAGCAAAAAAATGAATGGAAAGGGGACTTTAGAGTGATTTTACTAATTACTCGAGGCACTTGTCACATTTTTGTTACTAAATATTTCTAATATTTTCCCCCAACACTGAAATAAACTTAACTTTCCAGAAGGCTTGATCTTTTCTTTAACAAACGACAATAAAAATTTAACATTTTCTTGAACAAAAATCTTGAAGATGAGATCCAACATGGAAAAACGTCCATTGAATTACATTCCCAGCTTTACAGACATGTGAAAATAAAACAAATTTAGTTATTTCCTAATATATCAAAATCGAAACTTGCACATCTAGGCTAGCCACACTGCATTTATTGCAAAGTAATTTTATGAAGTAAAAAGCTTTTCACAATTTTGTTGTGCGCATGCGCAGTTGCTGCAGGTCAAAGGTTAAGTGTACCACACAGCTACGCGTCTTAGCTACAACCATTATGTGGCATGTAGGTAAAACAAAGCCGTCTGTAGAGTTTACTTAATTATGCATTAGTCTGAGCGTAAAGTGATTTACTAGCAGAATCTTGCTTGTGAACGAGAAAAAAATCAACTAAGTAAGGTTCTAGCTAACTGTTAAAACTGCTACTTTTACAATAGTATGGGCTGCGAGGCATTGTCAAGTGTACACAAATGCGTTGTCTGGTATATTTACCTTTGACCTCTTCACGATTATCATCAATCGTTGGAATTGTGAAAAGGGTTATTGACACCATTAGTGACATCTTTGTATGTTTTATTATTATTGTTAACGTTGTTAACACCAATTATTTTTAGAGATTATAGAAATATACTGAAAGTTCATGTTTGTATATAAAAAGCCCAATATGGCAGCTATTCTGTTTAGATGAATTATATAGAGTATTAGTAATTTTTATACTAACTACTTATATAAAATTGCTATTATATCGAGTATTTGATTATGAGACATATAAGTGCTGTTCCTAGATCTTAGCAGCAATATTGTAAAGTGTAAACAGTTCACGAACGTATTTTTAACTAAAATAATTAAATTTTGAGTAAAGATTTTATAAAGACAGTTTTGGACTTAATGTACACATATCATTTTCGATTATTTTGTTGCTTGTAATGTTAGTCCCTAACTTACACCAAAACCGGACGTAATCTTAAACTGCAGGTCAAAACAATCGACTCTTTAAAATATTGAAAGGAAAGATACTATTTTTTCAAAAATGACTTGCGTGAAAGAATTATTACCACAAAATTTCACGTTCGTCTCTAGTTTTTCACTGTTACATGAATTTCGCCATTTGCTACTTAGACGTGCACTAGCGCTTGCATTTCAAAAACGCACTGTACAAAAACAGGTGCTGCACCTCTTAGTTCAGATACGTTCGTTTATGACGAACTACGCACGTTCGACACCTCATGCGTGAGCATAGCGGTAACTTTGAAATTTGAATTTTTGTCTTACAGTAGTACTGCAGTACAGTAGTACTGTAGTACTGCACTTCAATTTTCGCTTTCACACACACGTGCAACACGAATTATTACCACACAAACACAATTTCGCATTCGCGCCACTACTTCTTCACTGCTACATGCATTTCGCCATTTGCTACTTAGACGGGCACTAGCGCCTGCATTTCAAAAACGCACTGTACAAAAACAGGTGCTGCACCTCTTAGTTCAGATACGTTCGTTTATGACGTAATGCATACGTTCGACAACTTATGTGCGAGTATGGCGGTAAATTTGAAATTTAAATTTTTATCTTAAAACTTGCCTAGTTTTAGTACAACACACTGAATTGTACTTCAAATTTCCCTTTCGTAAACACTCGTAGAGTGTTTTGGTGTTGAAAATCATGTTAGTTTGTGATGTCATTAATAGTTGGGCTCGCCTGCCGTTAATTAAGTTTTCAGTCTAATATTTAATTATCAGAAACGCTTTTGCAGTATTAATTGTGTTAAACTGTGTACTTTTTACTGGACTTGACAATGGAGTAGTATATGAAAAATCATCCCGTCTTCCTTTAATATTATTCGTATTTCTATAACATTTATACAGAAGTGTGACAGCACAAACAAATGAAACGATAACAGTGAATCAGCGTGAACGCAGTACAATTACGTATTTTTAGCCATTGTTTTAATACTGTATAATACAAAACAAACATATGTAATTTTAATGTTGTCATTTTAAACGAACATACGAAAATTTATACATAAATCTTGATAAAATCCTAAACACTTTTTTTGCTTATGAATAGCCTAAATTGTCGCAGTTCAAGAATATGCCAGGACACGGTTTTTAAGCAAGTGACAACTAACAACACACACTGCGTGAGCGACAGTACTTTCTCTACCTACGTGCAGCTTTCAACGTGTTTTTTCAGAAATGCTTGCATGGGACAGCAGCCAAGCACACCACTGCATTGGGCTGTGAAGCAAACAGTACTACCCTGACGTGCTCTGGTTCTGTACAAGTATAAAGAAAGAACTAAAGAAAAAAGACTTACATTATATTGAATATTATCGATAACATTGAGTGAAAATAGGTGGTGCTGTAGTACAGTTCCCATACACCTCTGGTACTGCCTGTAACACATCATACGTACACGTTTTCCAAGCTGGCGTAATTTTCTTTTCAAATTATAACGCGCGGTGGCGCCACAAATCAATGGAACCCGGACGCCTAAAAACTGAACATAAAAACATTATTATTTCTAATTATTGTACTGCGAAACTATACACTCTTTTATACAAAAGTATAAAAAATTATGTATAAAAATATAAGAATATATAATTTTATATTTTATATAAAACTTTTAGGCTCTCTGCACGCACAAAATTACAGATATGGCATTTTTACTTTTTTTAATTGTTATAATTATTTTCATAATTATATTTTAATTATAATTAATTAATATAATAATTAATAATTTCGTTTACGACATAGCCTAAGAATAGCATCTAAAGTACCTCAATACTTATTTCCAAGGTGGTCCTGATTATTATTGCCCTCATGTTACTTCGATAAACCGGCGTGTTTGGTCGAAGAACCAGCAGTACGATTTTTTAAGTCTTTGGTAAGACTCGGCCGAGAGTTGAACCCTCGACCTCCCGGATGGTAAGCGAGCACGCTACCATTGAGTTGCGAAACCACTTGCTACTACTTGCAGCGTGTACTAACCTGATACGAATCATAAATTTGTCCCTGGCCAAAACATCACATGTCTATAACGAGACTGATATAATAGCTATTTCCTATTCGTTTTTATTGGAAAAACTTATTGATTTGTGATTGAACCTGGCAAAGTTAAAAAGTGATGTTTCTTGGATAAAGTAATGCACAGACTGATACAAAAAATTGTTTTTGAGAACGATTTGTGAGCCTGGCAAAGTTAAAAAATGATGTTTTTTGGACAAAGTAATGCACAGACCGGTACAGAAAATATTTTTTGAGAACAACCCCCTAGATAAAACATTTAGTTTGATACATCGACTCACCCACCTTTTCGGAGCTAAACGACATAAGCGACATCTAGAAACCAAAATAAATTCCCCGTTCTTGACCAGATGTCAAAATTTGTTCTTGTTCTCGACAACTTGTCTCTTGTTTTGTTGTCATTCAACTCCTTCTAGGTCTTTGAGTTAAATTCAAATTTTTTATGTGTATCTGAATATTGAGGGGTACATGTGCCCTACCCGGGCTTTTAAAATCTCTGATTCTTTAAAGGCACTTGATAGGAGCCCAAATGTGTACGCGAATAATTCCAAAACTGTAGTAAGTAGAGACACGAAACGCAGAGAAAACAGCTTGGGTAGAGGCTCACGCAAAAGTGTGGCTAGTAAAACTGGGATTGCTTACGGGCCCGAGATAGGAGCCAAAATGTGGAAATTAGAGAGTCCGATTGAGTGAAGCGCTTCATGAAGCATTGAGGGAAGACAGCTGGGGAAGAACTCAAATAATTGTATGGTTTTTAGTTAACGAGTTAACCACACTCGACCAGATATAGTCCGGTCACAGCGTTATGCTCGCGGATTTGGATGCGAAACTGCATGCAGTTGTATATTCGTTTTTCTTCGTAGAAAACGGCTGATTTCATTGACAGAAGGATCCACGTTGTACGTTACTCAACGAATAAAATTTTAATGCCTCGCATATTGCGTAGTTGTGTACAGAAGCCCTTCATAATGGAAACTTGTCTAGCTGATGAAAGGAAGCATGCAAGAATTCTCATTATTGAACCCTCTCTCTCCTGTCTCTCCACTTGGGAAGTGGAAACTCGTAGTTGAAGTGTTGTGGCTTGAAAACAGAAACGAATAACAAAGCTTATCGAATAGTAAGTACAACAGAAGCCGAAACTCTTTATAGATGTCACATTAAAGGAAAGGTCACGCTTTCTGGGAGGTTGGGCTTATTACGATGTTGACGGAAAATGTTGGAAGGATTTAGTAATAAAACTGCAATAAGCGCCTCGTGTAATTAGTGAAATCACTCTAAAGCCGCGATCATTTCATGGTGTTCCCATTTTCATAACCCATTCTTCTTCCAATGACGTCTTTGTCTTGAAAAAGGTAGCGCGCTGTCAATCTTCGTGAAAAGTATAATAAGTTTTTACAAAAAATGAGATAGCTAATTTTGTAATTTTTTGTGTGAGCATTAGGTACGCTGCAGAAGTTTGAATTAGTTTAAGTGCCGCGCGCTTACGGAAAATCACGACGCGTTTACGAAAACTCACGAAGTCTCCCAGTTACGTCATGATTTTTAAGTGAATGGCGGCAACCACCAAGCCTGAAAATTTCTGCTTAAAGGTAGAATATTTTAAATTTATGCTTTACAGACACTTTTTTGCAAATTTCTTTGTTATATTTTCCAAGTTTAAGTGATAACATCTGTACTTCCTATATTGGAATTCATTATTAATCTCTTCGAATTACAGGCGCATGCGCACGGCATACCTTTAAACTACTTTGTGTTAACCAACTTTCTCTTTATGGTTGTCATTCGTTATAAATTCTAGACTTTTCATAGATGAAGTTCAGAAGATTCGTTTTAAAATTTCCAATCAGTTACGTGCTGTCTTATTACATGCAGAGCTTGCGTTTGCAATAACGCTGCATAGTAAAATTTCCGCCATGACCGTTAGATGTAGCCATTTTCACGATAAGTCATTTGAAACAAGTGTAGATAACACTGAGTAAAGTTTGAAAAGATAGTCAGAGCATTCGTAGCGCACATGTCCCTAACTAGCAGCAGTATAAGTTACTTTATCTTGTCAGTAAAATTAAAAATACGTTTTTGGTTGGTGAGTAGTGCACCCTGGTGGTGTGCGCTGGTCAACGACATTTTACCAATTGGTGAAAGCATGGGTAATTAATAATTTTCTTTTCTAGTTACGTAAGTCTTTCAAGCAGGTAAGCGAAATACTAAGTAATATAGATTTGCATGGAAAGTTGTTTGGAACATAATTTAATATTTCATTTTCTTCCCCTGATTTACGTTGTGCGCGTTATGACGTCATGCACAGTCGAAACAGTATTTCGAGAGATTTTAAATGAAAACAAAGAAAAAATCCTTTTGACGCGAGTACGTCATACGCATAAAATTGGAATAATTTATAAGGCGATTTTTCTGAAACCTACTTCAGCTGCCCCCTTTCTTGTTCTTTAAAACGAGAATATCATCGTATCTCGTTGTTGATATCTGCTGCCAAGATTTCTGCTATTGAAATATATTGAACTCACATTTCCCATACTACGAAGAATATTGTTTCTGCTTTCTCAGTTGCATCTCACTGTCGATGTCTGCTGCCAAGATTTCTGCTATTGAAATATATTCAACTCACATTTCCTATACTACGAAGAATATTGTTTCTGGTTTCCCGGTTGCATCTCATTGTCGATATCTGCTGCCAAGATTTCTGCTATTGAAATATATTCATCTCAGTTTTCTATACTACGAAGAATATTGTTTCTATTTCCCAGTTGTATATCACACTTAACTCAGTTTATGTCGAAAACTTTCCATATCTATACGCTGTCACGTTTCTACCTTTCATGACACGGTACGTCAAGTACGTAACGACGATGGAGGGAAAAACCCATGAGTGTTACGACTAATGGAATCACTGAAAACTTGCTAATGGCAAGTCCCAACTCCCAGAACGAGTAAAAATCTTAATAGGTGATAAATAATTTGAGAGCGATGCAACGCGTCTTACATGAAGAAGAGACATTTTGAAAGACAAACACGAAGACAATTTACTCGACGTTTCGCTCTATGTTTATAGCTGTATTGACGACGGTAACTGTAAGAGCCATGTAACTGTAACGGTAGAATGCACGTGCGAGGTTAAAAACTAGGCAGAACAGTGAGACATTTTGAAAGACAAACACGAAGACAATTTACTCGACGTTTCGCTCTATGTTTATAGCTGTATTGACGACGGTAACTGTAAGAGCCATGTATCTGTAACGGTAGAATGCACGTGCGAGGTTGGTTAAAGACTAGGCAGAACAGTTAGACATTTAGAAAGCTAAACACGAAGACAATTTACTCGACGTTTCGCTTAATGTTTATAGCTGTATTGACGACGGTAAACGTACGAGCCATGTAACTGTAAAGCGAGAATGCACGTGCTAGGTTAAAAGAATATTTTACTCTGGTTTTTATTTTTAAATACATTAACAACATCAGCAAACCATTCCAGAATAACAGATTTACCTTTTTTCCAAATCTTATCATTAATTCCAGAACAAGCAATCTAAAACAAATTAGGACAAATACCCACGATGGAACAAACTCTGTAATCAAGCAACCAATTCTACCTTGGAATTCTCTGCAGGTTAAACAAATCAAGTCCCTATCAGCATTTAAAACAAAATTAAAATCACTAATATTAACCAGATATGAAATACCATCACACCAGTACGACAACATACACACTAATTCAGAATTCATATATCCACGGCCATATTAATTAAGTCATAATTTTTTTCATTTTTTGTGCGTAGTTGCAAATATGTTTGATTTTATTCGTCGTTACTTTCCATTACTGCACAGTAGTTTAGATTGCACTGACGCATTTGCCTTTAGCAGTGTAAGTTTTTATTAACTAACACTGATTGATCATCTCTGTAAAGTTTTTATCAGTGATTATAAATGTATTTTAATGGCAAACAAAGATTATATATATATATATATATATATATATAAAACTATGCAGAACAGTTAGACATTACATTTTGAAAGCCAAACACGAGGACAATTTACTCGACGTTTCGCTCAGTGTTTACAGCTGTATTGACGACGGTAAATGTACGAGCCATGTATGTGTAATAGTAAAATGCACGTGCGAGGTTAAAGACTAGGCAGAACAGTTGGGGAGCTAAGTGATTTGAAAAACTGATTGACTGACAAACTGACACATTGACTGCCTGGCTGACTGACAAACTGACCGACCGACCGACCGACTGACTGGCTAACCGACAGACTGGTCGACCGACCGACCGACCGAGCAACTGACTGAGCGACTGACTAACTGACTGTCTGACTGAGTGACTATTAGTTGTTTACCATTTACCATCTTGACCAAATGAGTATCAGTGCGTGTGGGCCAACAGCTCATATGACCAACCGACCAACCAACCAACCAACCAACCAACCAACCAACCAATGAACTCAATCAAGGATTGCTTGAGCATCTGAGGCATAAACTTTTCATTATCGTTTAAGTTGTTCAACATCTGATTTAAACTGTTGAAACACATTGTACGCGCAGTCTATTCATAAGCAGACTTTATACGTACAGAACCTTCATTAAGGCCCTGAGTTATTCTGGTCACTGGAGTGGAAGTGGAAAAAACATGGACACCTGCAGTGAGAATCATTAAACTCTGTTATTTCTGGATGCAAGCCAGACATTCAATATTGTTAACCAAGCTGCTCTGTTTGTTAGCAGTACCATTGTTATATTTAGAAAGGATCTAATTACTAGAGCCACTCAGCCGCAGGCACAAGAAGCCATTTCTTTAAAAAATCACTTACGTACTGTCTTATTGCATGCAGGACTTGCGTTAGTAATAACGCTGCGTAAAATTTGTAAATTTAAACACCAGCGATGCCATTTTAACGGTAAGTCGTTTTAAATATGTTCTCCGTAGTATCTCGTGTAAGCCACTTTAGCTGGGAACAACTTGTAGCCCACATTTATTCTTGCAAACACCAAATAAAAACTTAATTAACGGCGGGCGAGCCAAGCTATTGATGACATCACAAACGAACATTGTATTGTGAATTTGTGGTTATTTATGTAATGAGCAGATCAAAGAATCACTTGTAGTGTATTAGAAACACAATTAACCTAGTTTATACGTGGCCATTATTAATTACATGTATTTGCATAGCGCGAATATTCAAGCAAGCTGCGCAGCTGCTTGTTGTGTAATGCCTTGCACCTGTCCGTTATGTGGCACTTATATAGAAGCAGCCTCAGTAACTGCCTGTGGTGTGTTATGAAATGCGCCGTTTATGTTTATATGAAAGTAAACGCATTTTCCGAGGGAATGAAAATTTTTTCAAAAATGTGATGCTCCTCAAACGTAGATACTCTAGGCTATAGCCTAGTTAGTCTATTGGTTAATACGCCTCTGTTGTTCACCGTAATGATTGTTAGAAGCATGGATGCCAACTTTCCATCAAAATTTAACAAATTCGGTTACTTTACTGTCAACTGCTAAAATAATTACAAAAACTCACAAAAAGGCACTGTCCTGCTGTGCAATTAACGATTTTATAACTTATTATGAGTACGCAAGATCTTGTTATGCGAGCGCAGTGAGCGGGCTAATAACAAATTACTTGACAGTTAAACGCACGGGAAATTGCAATATCAAAGCCATCAAAATTTTCAAAAGCAGCGAAAACGTAAGTTATTGAAACGTGCAGCTGAGAAAATAAACAGCATAGCGTGCGTTTCTAATTACACGAGTAGTGTTTACAGTATCACTCGCGTCTAGCAATTGGCTGAAACTCATATTTAAAATTCAGGTTGTGTTTTTTGTTTTGTACCGGGTGGCCGAAAAGTTTAAAGAGGAAGAAAAGGAAAAACTTTCGATACAAAATTATATTGCGTAGCATTAAGCTATGTCTCCATGTGCGCGTAATGCGTGATGCGTGTTCAGACGATACTATCACATTCGAGTGAATGCATATTACGCATTACAGATTACGCATTACACGTAATCTATAATTACACACGTAAATATAAACTGTTGCATACGCATCACGCATTACGGGCACATGGAAACACTTCCGTGTGTTTAAATATAAACTACTGCATACGCATCACGCATTACGGACTACGCGTTACGTATACATGGAAACACTTCCATATGTTTAAAAATAAACTGTTGCATACGCATCATGCATTACGAATCATGCATCACGCATTACGAGTCACGCATCACGCATTTCGGGCACATGGAGTCGCACCATTATACTTTCCAGCTTGAAAGGCTTATGTAGTTGTAAAAGAAAATTATTAATAATTTAGAATATTCACGCCAACTGCTAAAACGTCACTGTATCACCATCCCAGTGTGCACCACTGATTCACTAAAAACACATTAATGATCTTATTGACAATATAAAGTAATATGAAGTTTATAGGTAAAAACAACACAATTTTATTAAAACTTTTACTTTTAAAAAAGTTAAAATTATGTTTTAATGAGATTGTATTGTTTTTAACTATAAATGTTTTTAAATATTTGTAATTAAAATTAATATTAGCTTTTTCTTAGTTAATGAAGAATGTGCTACGAATGCTCTGATTATTTTTTCAAACTTTACGCAACGTCATCTAAACTTGTTTTAAGCGACTCACCGTCAAAATAGCTGCGCTTAACGGTCATTCCGAGATGTTTAAATTTACAAGTTTTACTATACAGCGTTACTCTGCATGCTATGCAGCGCAAGCTCTGCATGCAACATGAAAACGTTTAAGTTTGAATTTACAAGATTCCTACAGCATTGCTGCTAATACAAGCTTTGGAAAACTGTTTTGTGAAATTAATATTTAAATTAATTTTCACACGCAATATTAAATGTTATTTGAATTGCACGTAAGTTGCGGTCAAAGTTTCAAGGCACAGTTGATGGTTGTGTTATATCCCAAACTGACTCGTTTTTCCTGCATTTTGAATATTTCTAGTTTGTTTCGAAATTTCCATTTACCACAAATAAAATCTGCAGGAAGCCAGACTTTAAATATCAAATAATGCATGATAATCTAAACAGTTGTTATGGATACAACATACTTATTCGCAGGTAGAATCCGTCTTTTTTGTGACGATCTGTCAAGAACTACGCCAGTAAGGCATATCTGGAGTTAAAGTGTTTTTTACCCTCTTTGCATGGATCTGCCCTTGCAAATTGGTTTTTGAATTTAAACATAGTGTTAAATTTGCATCGTCGTCAATTACGAATGTAATTTTTATTTAAGTCTACAGTATAGCTGGCATCGTGCCCAACTGGCCAAGTAATTAGCTGAATTAGGCTTCTTTGATATATCTGCATATACAGTAATTTTTCTGTGCCAAAGGTCTACCTAGCCGGGAGTCACATAGACCTGACAATCGCTATGCTGCTCCTATCGAGGATAAACAAGGTACAGTATAAATAAGTATGTCTAAAGTGTTTTTGTAGTAGACTTAACGTATACATTTAACATAATCTTGTCGTAATTTAGTCATATTGTAATTTCGTTTCTCTTTACTAAAACGTATGTTTCTTATAATAGACCAGCAAACCTTTTGTAGTGGGTACATAGGCAATTTTTTGGTTTTAATTTAGTTTTCAATTACAGCCACGGTGCTGCCACCTGTTTGTTTATTTAGTAGGAATTTAGCTTTTACAGTAGTCACTCTTTTGAAAGCACCTAATATCCTTCAATAGATTAGCATTTTGGCCGTTTGAAATACAGCTGTAGTAGTTGCATGACATTTTACCTGTCTTTTGGTTCTCTCCACCATTGCTCTATTTTCTTAGGCATTATGATTGTGAATTTCTTACGAATCTATTGTTGTGACATTGCTGTTCTTAAGGCTACTTGGTATTCTCATTCCTGTCTTGTAACTGTTAAAGGCTCTAACAACGTAAGTTATTATTTAAATTCAATATAGACTACATAATTTTTATATCAGTTCTTAGTTATAGCAATACATTTAGTCATGCAACTAATTTTCTTCTACTCAATGCAAATTAATAATAATGTTAATAATTGTAGTTCAGAATAAAGAAACTTTTGGGCAACACGTTAAACTGGTGTTTTGTATCCATTTCATCCTTTGTTACTAAACATGTACTAATTACTCTTTGTTTCAGCAATCATGATCATTTTAATATGAAATATGATCATTGTAAAAATGTAATATTCATCACCAATTATTGCATATTTTAATCATTTGTTCTTTTTTCGATATAAAAGTAAAAGTACATATATTTAGAAAATTGCTACAAATTAAACTCGATTCAGTATTTGTTTGCATCTAAAATGTGAAAGTATTTGAATTCAGGGCTTAAAATCGCCCAAGTTTTGCTCTCCCGCCTGTTTTTCCAAAAATTCAAACTTTTTGCATAATGTTAAACAATTTTAAAAGTCGTTAAAATCAGATAAAATATTTTCGAGTAGCAAAATTAGCATCCATCGTAATAAGATTAAACGTTTTCGACACGGTCCACCTTTATCTTGAGATAAACGTGCCTCTTTGGCGCATGCGCACTTGTTATTGAAATGCTGAGTGTTCTCCAAGCAGTAATGAGGATTGGTAGAAGGGCAGTTGTGTGAGCGGCTTCTTTTCGTTGGAGTTCTCGGTTTTTGTTATTGAACACACACAGCGTGAGAGATGCGACCAACTGACTTTACTGACATTTAACTGTGTGTGTCGTACGTGTTCTTACTGCTTGTGACGGATCAGTTTTGACAGTGTCGAGAAAATGAGTTCATTTGTGCGATGATCTGTGACTAGGAGAAGGACTTAGCACCTGTCTACGTAGAACAAGGTATTATTAATATGTTTAAAGCTAATGTTTAGATACAAAATTTCGATACATTCAGGTTTACACAAGTCACGAGATCTACCACTAAAGGACATTAAAGGACATTAAAGGACAAGAAAAGGGGTACCTGAAGTGGTTTCAGAAAAATCGCCTTAAAAAATTATATTACTTTATAGCAATTTTATGCGCGTATCTTACTCGTGTTGAAGGAATTTTTTGTTTGTTTTCATTTTAACTCTTCCGCAATACTGTTCCGAAGTCGCCATTACATGACGTCATATACGCACGGCGTAAATCACGGGAAGAAAAGGCAATGTTAAATTATGTCCCAGAAAATTTTCCATACAAAGTTATATTACCTGCGTTTCGCTTACCTGCTAGAAAGACTTGTGTAACTAGAAAAGAAAATTATTAATTATTTAAAATGCTTTCACAAATTGGTAAAATGTCTTTGACTCACCTCCAGGGTGCACCACTCACTAACCAAATAATGTATTTTTAATCTTATAGGCAAGATACAGTAATTTTAAATTTTACTTAGTTAATGACATGTGCGCTATGAATGTTTTACACAGTGTTATCTAAACTTGTTTCAAATGACTTTTCGTCCAAATGACTGCGCCTAACTGTCATCGTGGGAGTTTAAATTTACAAGTTTTGTACAGCGTTACTGCCGACGCAAGCCCTGCATGTAAAAAGGCAGTACGTAAGTGGTACAAAATTTCAAGACGAATTCTTTAAGCTTTATGTAAGAGGAGGGTTTTTTGTGCTTTAAAATTACTGTACAGTGCAAACAATTGTAGTTTAATTTTCCCGGAAAATAGCTTGCACGGGCGGCTTCTGTTTTGACCAGGCGGTTTAGCCTTGTGGTAACCCGTCCGCTTTCGATCTGGGAGATCATGAGTTCGAAAATGCGGCCGGGTTATGCAAAAGACTTAAAAAAATGTTACCGGCTGTTGCCCTGCTTGGTGGTGGTATTTAGGGTAAAAGTGGGGTAATAATAGTCTCTGTTATGTAGTTGTAGGTTGTTATTTACTGTGTTTGAGCTAATGTTAATTGTTCATCCAAAAAGCCGACTTTAAATAAAGATTATCATTATTATTCGAAGCCTCTCTGTTTATTCCTGTGTTGGGCAGACGAGTGGTGTAGATTTCGGACAGCAACCACGCAGTCTTGTGTCCGATACTAGCAGCTACAAACGCTAGGGCATATACCCTACATGTTATTTATTATTTGTGTGTTGCGTAAGTCCCTAAATAGCCATTAGTGCTAACGTTGTCTGTTAAATGAACAACCGTAAATAAATGTTGTCTTTCTCTTTAATATTTACTGCAATGAGATAATATTCCATCCAAGGCTGTTTTTAGTAATACGATTTAAAGGAAGACAGAATGACTAACCTATTTTCAAGTCACAGTTAATGCTGCCAAGCGTTTCTGATGATTAAATATTAAATTAAAAACTTAATTAACGGCTGGCGAGCCCAACTATTGATGACATCACAAACGAACATAGTTTTCAACAGCAAAAATGTTCTACGATTGCGTTGCGCGTGTTTGCGAAAGAGAAAATTGATCTACAGTACTAGTGTAAGTGACTCAGTGCGTTGTACTAAAACTAGGCAAGTTTAAGAGATAAGCACAAAGGTAATATACCGCTGTGCTCACGCGTGAGCTGCAGAAGGTGTGCAGTTCGTCACAAACTAGCACATCTGAACTGAGATGTACAGCACCTGCTTTTGTACAATGCGTTTCCGAAATGCAGGCGCTAGTTCCCGTCTAACTAGTGAATGGCGAAATGCCTGTAACAGTGAAGAACTAGTGGTGTGAGCGCGATACTGTGTTTGTGTGGTAAAGATTCTTTGATGTAAGTCATTTTTGAATAAACAGTATGTTTCCTTTCAATATTTAAAGGAGTTGATTGTTTTGACCTGCTGTTTAAGATTAGGTCCGGTTTTGCTCTGAGTTTTTGAAAGCATTTGAATCTAGTAAAGTGTGGACTACAAGCTATTTAAAAATTAGTTTAGTTCCGTTAGTATTACCTGCACAGAAGTCATTAAACTATTATTACTTTCCATGCTGAAAGGCTCAAAAAATTATTGCATATATTATTGCCTAATAATGAATTAAAAAGGGGGAAACAAAACTTGCTCTAAAATGAAGTACTGACTTTGAAAAGGGGGTATTGTTGTTTGCTTGCTGTTTGTATAAAAATATGTGAATATAATGGTAATTGAATATGACTCTATTTCAAATTTCTAAATCTAAAAATGATCGATTCTAGAAGATACCGAATGAAATGATAATGATAATAATTACTCTGTCCATTAATCAGCGAATCTCATACATTATTCAGTTCGTAGTATATACGCTCACAGAGCTGCCAATGAGTTTGTCTGTACCATCCCTCTCATCCTATATTGATTGATTATGATCGTTGCGTTGTGCAAAAGGTAACCAGTTCATTTAAAACACGCAACGAATTTATGATGCTAATTCTTGTAGCTGGTTTTTGCATTTATTATTAAGATGTATGCGTTATTCAATGATTGGAGAGAGGGTGGGAGAGAGAGCGAGCGAGAGCGAGAGCGAGAGCGAGAGCGAGGCAGGCGGAGGCGAGCGAGAGCCCGAGCGAGAGCGAGAGCGAGCAGGCGAGCGAGAGCGAGAGCGAGGCGAGCGAGAGCGAGGCGAGCGAGCAGGAGCGAGAGCGATAGCGAGAGCGAGAGCGAGAGCGAGAGCGAGAGCGAGAGCGAGAGCGAGAGCGAGAGCGAGAGCGAGAGCGAGAGCGAGAGCGAGAGCGAGAGCGAGAGCGAGAGCGAGAGAGAGAGAGAGAGAGATTCATTATCATGTAGGCTGTTAGTAATTGTTATGTCTAACTAGAGACTGGCGAAATGCATGTAACAGTAAAGAACTATTGGTGCAGACGTGAAATTGTGTTTGTGTGGTAATAATTCTTTCATGTAAGTCATTTTTGAAAAATAGTTTGTTTCCTTTCAATATTTTAAGGAGTAGATTGTTTTGAGCTACAATTCACGATCGAGTCCGGTTTTACCGTATTC